>JAULBU010060471.1:0-11617 GCA_032358235.1 Odonthalia washingtoniensis | reverse complement strand
ATTCCATATACACGTTTTGAATCATTTAGACTGACATCATTATGTCAGTATAAATACCGCTCCTCGGAGAGGAGGAAAATAAATAAAAGAGTTAGACACATTTTAAGACATCAGATTACAAATCGTTTCTCACCAAGGTAAACTATACCTACATCAGAAAAGAGAGACCTAACCGAAGCGCCTGCGTCCGGACAACAACCGGCATACAGAGCAAAAGCGATCTTCTCGATTGCTTGTTAGTTTTTGAATAAAGGTTAACGGGAGGTATTGGCGTATCTTCAGAGGCCCGAGGCCGTAAAGGTACTTTATTGTATCAGGTCTACGAATAAACATTTCGGACTGGAGCAAATTAGTACATTAGTTATTTATTCGTTAATTGCATAACTTTATTATTGTTCTGATTCTTTGTTTACTTGTTTTCTTGTTTTCTTGTTGTTTTGTTTATTATTATTATTAAAGTAGCTCGTTTTACCGGACAGATTCGACATTTACAATCACATCACTGTCTGTTCTGTACTCTAAATCATCGCTATTACGATCGGTAACCAATTCACTATTAGATGAACATTCGTTCGGACCAATGCTCCTCATTCTCACAGTACCACCTCTTCTGTTACCTCGACTACTACGAATCGTACCCCTTGTTCTTGCTCGGCCTCTCCCACGCCGTTCGACATATATCATTGGACTTGGTCCAAAACGGTCATTTTCAACATCGTCATATCCACAAATACACCTAACTCTTTCCGTTTTCAATGATGGTTTCAAATTTCTCAGTGATTACGGCGTAACTTTTGCCCAGATTGTCTTGCTCCACTACGATTTATCATGGCTCATTTCCAGACAATAACCGATTACTAAATCTATCAGATATCGTTTCCTTACTTGCTATAACTTTTAGAGTATTGTTGTTAGACAAGTTGTCCTGTACGTGCAATCAAAATGTAACGGCTATGAAAGAAATGTTTTATTGTAACATTACTTTTTCCTCCATATAAAGTTGCATTTTTCCAAAAACATTAGACTTACAATGTTTACGAAAAATCATACTTCATATGGAGACCAAAATTTAAGAATTGTGTACTTCTATTTTCTATAGTTCCAAATACAGCCTGTTCATCACACTCTCCATAAGCAGCGGTTTGCAACTGTACAGTCTTCATAAATATCTTAATCCATTATATTCAACTTTTCTCATGGCAAGACTGTTGTAATGGCCTGATTCACATTACATTAATCATGTGTGAGTGCAACTGTTCATGCTTCCATTGGATTGGGAACAATTTTCCACACACTTTGATATATTTTACTACAACTGAGAACTTTGTCTTTGTTAAACTTTTGGCAATTAACGACATTTCATTTATATAACTTATAACAATTTTATATAGCTTATTAGAAACCAGAAGTCTATTACTAACATTGAATGTTATTAATAGGCTTCTGATTTCTAATCACAACGCTCTCAAGTATTTATTCAGTAGTATGATGTAATAGGTTCCGTTCCGCACACTCCTCTTGGATACATTTAAATTTTTTAAATATATTAATTTATTTTTTCTCAAAACACTTACAAATGAAAACACGATTGGGAGAAGAACAAAATACAACTACACACTTCTTCAATTTATCACACCACTATTTTAGGACATGTCACTCAACATTTCATTTCATTTCATTTCACGACATTGCCTCACAATTTCGGCCATTATATTCTTACAGTCTTTCATACATGCAACTTTCTTTGAAAATAAAATTGCATCATAGTCAGCGTCTCGGATGGTATTGAGAACTTCTTTAAATTCCTTTCTTCCTACTTGTCATTGTAACATGCAGAAAGATACCGCTAAAGACATGTTCGATACACCAGCTTTGATTTTGTCCGTTTCAAGTCCAAGTGCATTTGATGGCATTGCACCGGCAGCACAATTTTCACTAGTAGCTGCTAACGGTTCCTTCCCATATCTTCTGCCATAAGAAGCATCCATAATAGAACAAGATCCTTATGTTGACTTCTCCTGTGCACAGATCCAAATATATCGAAACAGGAGTTAGGTGAATATATGAAAATTTTATGCGCTATGATGGAAATGACTACGTTTATCTGATACTTTTTTATTCTGAAATAAAATTCGTGCATATGTTATATTTTTGAGAGACAGTATCATACTTCGTGAAGTTTCCATATTTGACACCATAAGACATCTTCACTAACTTCATTCCCAGTAATATTAGTCACAGTAAATGTGGTGTATTCCGTGGTTGTGAGAACCTCATTGATAGGCTACAAGTGACAAAAACTTTCCTCCCAAAGTTATTTGTTTTCATTAGTTTATTTTCGAATAGTAGTTTTTAAAATATTTTCGGAAATGTGTTTTCGAAAATTTTATTTACAGAATAATATTGGAAATTTTATTTACGTTAATACATTTTTCAACTGTCAACAAAATACAGGTCAGTACATGTAATCAACTTGTTCGATGCCTTTTTCCCGTTCTTCAATTTAACAGTGATGACGATTTTTTGTGCCAATATAAAACAATTATATTACCTGCTTATTAAACCCATCACAATGTCTCATTCTCACATTCTCCTCATTTTGAACTTCCCTTCAACACAGTTCATTCGCCAAATTTCAGTCATCCGATCGCAACAGTTTGAATGCAGTTTCACCTACCACAGATCAACTTGCCACATTGAGCGACGCACAATGTACGTTATTGTATGTAATTATAACAACAGCGTTCAACTTGTAAAAATCAGCGCCGCGCAATGACAGTTCAATCATCATATATTCAAATGCAGTTTCATGCACCAAACATTTCGCAAGATACGTGTCATTCTACATCTTACTCATACTAACATTTTACTATTACTGCATTCCTATTTACTAACCGTTCTTTTCATTAATTTCACAATCTGGATTCCGTTAACAGGTAACTTTTCCATTTTACTACCCCAGTTCTGCGAACAGGTTTGTTACGTTTTCTTCTATGTTTCTTCTGTTATGCACACAGTCCCATTTCATGTTTATTAATATACAAATTACTAACGTCTTTTCAGTAACGATTTTTCTATATGTGATTCCCTATTTCAGCAGATCAACATGGTACATCTCGTAGCAGTCATGGAATGATATTGCAGTTGAAAATCGTGTGGATATCAAACTGGGAACGTTTTGGTTATATGGAATCTATATCTGTTCTAGAAATATTGTTTTTAATTCATTTCACCTTTCCTTTTTATCACATTTCGTATTAGTACCATATTTTGTTATTCCGACCTTTTCTTTTTTCCTGACATCTTTCTATTCCAAATGATATGATCACTGATGATATTATATGAAATTGAAAAATGTCAGAAAAATGAAAAGGACGCCATATGGTATGATACCATTATTATTAAAATTAAATATCACATGTCTACACTAATTGGTATACATGTATTGCAATGTATATTGCCAATATTATATATAGCTATGATAGCTACCGCGTATACCATCATATTATTTAAATATATCAGACATGTCTCCATCACAAAACGTAGTACCATCCACTTTTCCTTTCATGGAGTGAATGATTTTTTGGATTCACCATTCATGATTCCATACAGTAAATGCATGGAAACTTGAGTTGCACCTACGGTGTTACATTCAACATATGAACTGCGCAGTAAATGTGACCTTCATTTCAAAATACACTTTTCGTAGTATTTTATGAAGTATTCATTCACTCTATCTTACACGTTGTGTAATTTTGCAGTACACATACACAGAAATGTATGGTGTTTGAAATACTTTTCAAGATTACATTCGTGCACTTTTTCAAGCCATGAAAGGTTCCCCGTAGTATTTCTTCCATTTATTTTCCACTGTCCGTAAGTAAATTTTTACGCCCCCATTAAAAACTACAGTACGTGGGCATCACAGTTAATTGCCCATACAGTTTATCTTCAAATTATGTAGACATTTTCTTCAGTTACCATCCCTAACAATTCAAACACTGTAGTTTTTGTTATGTAACCTACATGGACCCCCAAAATTCGCATGGCCTAGTAGATAATTACTCCACCCAAAAACTACGTCGTTTGAATGTAGGCATTCAGTTTCGGAAACATGGACGTAGTAATGGTAAGGAAATGTCGTAAGGAATTTTCCTACCGCAAATTACTTTACGATCAAGACTGAAAGAACAACAAATGAAATAATATTCTTCTTCATCAATTCAAACAATGTCGACAGAAAAGATTGTGATCGTCATGTATAAGTAAGTACAAGTTGTCGGTAAGTTGCTAAAATTTAAGAGGTCCACATCTAATTTCAATTATTATGTCAAGAAAGAGACATTGTTTAATGAAAAATTTAAAACCGTCCGAACAATTAGTAGGGTAAACACAATTAATTACTTGACAGACTATCCTTTCATGTTCCATATCAAGGAACACCACAAAACTTCAAACCATATATCTTGAGCAACTACTTGCAAGACTATCTTTTCCTGTTCCATATCAAGGAACACCACCAAACTTCAAACCATGTATCTGGAGTACAAAAACGATGCATCAAAATTAATCGCACATGTAAATTATGTTTACTATGTTTATTAAGTTTCCGTTTCATATTACCAACCTTATTGACTATTTGTAAACTGGTTGGGTACCCTCTAGGTAGGGGCTGGCCTATCAATCCTAATTGTTGTAGCATTTCCGACTCTACTAAACGAGGTTCTATTTTGGTGAGCAAAGCAATATTGACATAATTGAGTCCGTGTATAACTTCCCCGTAGAATTCCGAACATATTCTCCCTTTCCACTTGAAACACATGTCTTAATTACGTCCGCAGATTCTCGTTCAATTATTTTCTCTGTAACAACATTCCCTGCAATCATCCATACCTGTATCTGATTCATTTCAACTTCTACATCAATCATCCCTGATTAGGTACTCCAAATAATTGTACCACTTCGTGGCTGCACAACTTGTTTTTCTTCAGACATACCTCCAGCAGAATGGAGTAAATGGAATACTGGACCTCATTCTTCTTCCTCATTTTCAAATTCCTTGCCAATTGACATATTTTTCTGGAGATCTGCTGCTCACTTGGTACTATATATTGATTAGTATAAGCAGTACGAATTTCATTTATCATTATTTCAGTGCTCATCTTCTTCCCTGTTTTTGTCGTTCCAATCTCAAAGGAAAACTTAATATAGATTTCATACTGCTTAATATGATTTATTCTCATCGTCTGTCCTCTTTTCTGTTTACATGCCCAACCCTTCGTATATATTTTCTCAAAATATTCTGTAGCCACAACTACAGCAGACAAAAACAGATTTTTATCTGTCTGCGTATATAAACTAACACCTCCTTCTTAATAAATTGTATTGAATTCTATTCCTACTTCTTTTCTCAAAGTCCTTTTGTCATATATGACAACCATACATAGCAATATATGTCTATCCCTCCTTGATTTCGTCATGTACCTTCGAAGACATTTACCACACGAATAATTATTCGCATTCAACTACACTGGTGTATCACACTCAGCTGTAGGACCCCACATAGTTCGTCATCGGTTTCTTCTTCATCAACATGGTCCACTCTTTCACCACTTTCTACAGTTGATTTGTCATAGTAAACATTTCCCCCTCCTCATCCTCATCCATATATCGCTTCACTAATTACAATTCAGCTACAATATCTAAAGCAAATCAGCGGTCTTCTCGTTGATGAAGTAACATAGTTCCATGAGTGTATGTCACACATCTATATGGTTGATAGACCAGTCTAAATACCTAGAAATAGTTCACTGTCACTATCAACCAAAAGTCTATTCGGCAATCTTTAAATGTTTTCAAATTCCCCAGTAGTGTTGACACGTCCACCTCCATTATCAAATTCGTCACGCACACACCCTTTTCCATCGAATTGTGTACCTTCATCACATGACTCGCCATTTTCTTCCACAAATCCAATCTCACCGTCAATAAAAATATTTCTGATTGTCGCTACTATTTGTATATCTGTTGACAAAGGTTAACTGTGTTTAAAAGATCCCATTTTATTGAAAGTGAACAATTCATACAACCGACCGCAATATTGATAGCAATAAACTGTAGAACAACCAGAACCATCTTTATGAAAAACCAACTCCCCATCGTTTCCCAAAGCTGCAATGTTTTTCCACAATTCCAAAGTGCAGCAATTACGATTTATTGATATTAATTCCACAGCAGTATTTGTAAGTCCATCATCGAACGTCAGCGCATCAACAACGTCCTCCGGGACAATAACATCCATCTGTATTTCCTTCGCAAATCGGATGAGATGTATTTTCGCAGTTGCAAAGTACGCATCGAACCAGTTCATTCCATCTTGCTTCTCGGGATGGACAATACATTGGAGATCGAATCCCTGTGCTTCACAGATATGGAGGCCAATTTTCAAAAGTAAAGTATTCTTGTACCAACTTCCATTCCCCGTTACAAGCGAGATTTTCTTGCATTGCAGTAACTCTTTTCGAACTCTAAACAGTAATTCCTCCAGTACTCACAGTCTCGATGCAACCGTGTGTTGTATAATTTTGCACCACCTGTCCTACTAAGAAAACATGTAGATTGTCCTTCGTCTTCGTACGCAGACCAGTCTCTTTTCTTGTCATTGAAATTGATTCTAATAACTTTTCCCTCTTCTTCTCCTATTGACGCTCTCCCCGCACTCCTTCTCTTTTCTAATTTCTCATTTTCCTCTTCTTCTGTAGCACGAAACAACATAGCGCTCTCGTGCCACTACATACCTCTCTTCCCGAAGAACTGGAATGTGGACTCACGATGACGGATTCATAAAAATGAAACATTCAGTCCCTGTGTCCTCACCTTTCACTTCTGTCATTATTTCCCCTATTCTTCGCGACTGTTCAAATGTTCGTTGCACATGTCCCATATACAATAGTAATTTCGATTTACAGTCTTTAATGACTGCTTCTTCTTTTTTAGAACAGTTACCAAGTTTCTCTCGTATACTATCGATCCCTGCAGACACAGATAAGCACTATAAACATTCCTTTTTCCTTCCCTCAGTATAGTACCAGGTCCATCTAACAGAGCAGAATTTATGTTATGCAACAGATTCCATCGTTTATCTGATACATGCGTTACATATTTATACTTCAAAAATTCAGTGACATCCTGAATTATACATGGCGTTTCCCTGGTTCACACCCCCACTATTTATTTTTCAACAAGTGCTTTCATGTTTGACATGTTTCCATACACCAACCCGTTCAGAATATATTCCACACATGCCTGACGCTTCAAGATCCTTTCGTTATTGTTTTTAGAAGCAAAATAAATAAATTGCGTTCGAATTTTCGCGTTTCCGGATTGTCCGTTTGCTCCGACCAGTACTTCCTCCACATACTTTCCACTTTCATTGCTCTCATTACACATGGTATTTTACAAACCTCATCATTACACTTTACCATCTTCATTCCTTATGAAATATGTTGAACATTGTGCGCAATATAGAAAAAAGATCGTGCGTTATTTCTTCTTCATTGAAACATCGCCTCCGTGGCGATTATTTACACTATTTGACTACTACCATCCATATCCAGCAAATCATCACGGGCGCGTTTTTGTGCTACACCAAATTCCCGCATCTATATATTCTACCTGTCGGAGTCTCCATACTTTAAGGAGCAACCTGTTCTACGGATTGGTCATTTAACTTAGCACCGTCTGTGTCCGCGCTGCAACTCCTATTCCCTATTACACTCAATAAGTTATCGCGCCCATCATCCATTTTTTCTTCACTATTAAAACCATTGCTGTCTGCCCAATCAATATCACCCATTCCATTTTCTTGACGTAGCAATCGTTGAACTTCTGCATCAGGTATACGAGCAAACAAACAAGCTCGAATAACTCTTTCTTCAACAATTCTCTTCTTCTCCTTGTGTAATACTCTTATCATTCCGTCAACAATCTTATTAGTTGTACACTTATCCTTCAATAATTCGTCGTATAAACGATTTCCATCTTGTGGTAGAATGGCGGACAATAACATTCTCTTGCAACAGTCAGCAGCCTTTACACGTGCCTTTCTACATTTCAGAAGTGTTCCTCTTGCAGTTTTATATTTCGTCAATCTTTGCGGGATATTGAAAGAACAGAAACGCGTAATTCGATTCGCTTGGAAACCTTCCTGGTACGAATAGAGAATGTTTTCTTCCATGCTTTTTCTTCGCAAATAAGGTCATGTATGTCAACATTCATTGACCGTGTTTCAACATCCATGAAATGGTTGTCGTTGAGCTGGTCGATATCCATTTTTGTAGATTTTGGAAAAGTCAGAAACTTCCAATTTTTGCTGTTGAAGCGAGCTGGGTCAATTGCATGACAGACACTCACAGTGACAATAAAACATTACAAATAGAAGAAAAGAAGTTGTGCTCCTTACCATTTGAAAACTCGGACAGTTGAAATTTGGATAGCGTGATGATCGTTAATATGAGTGTATCTGTATAGAAGTGAAACTCAACCCTGCGAATATCTAACGCTTATAAGCACGCTTAATTGCACATACGTCGCTTGTTGATAACGGCGGCCAAACTGCCGGTCGTGTTGAGTCGGTTTACTGCGTACACGTACCATCAACTAAAATTCAGTTCAAAGACAGCACACGTGTCGAGACTATGCTTTAGTGTATCAACAATTCATTGTGCACGACACATACATAGTTGTTACATTAATGTGTATACTTAGTAATGTCACTGTATTTCAACTCTCCTGCTCGACGGTTGTGCCAATAATATATAAAATGAAACATTTTTTTCTTTTTACAAATTCATCACTTAATCTATATCGCATCTAGCAATCATTCTCTTTACTCGTTGTATTAAGCTCCTTTGAATCCAGAATATGGGGAACAGGGCTGTTGGCGTTATTTCCCAGGAACTCCCGATGGCCATTAGTAACCATTTGATGAATTCTTCATCAACTTTGAACAATTTTCAATAATAAGAAATCCTTGAATTACTTAATCAATAACCACGGACGCACGATAGATTTGTACCAGACAATTCATTATACATGAATTATATTATCGAATAACACAATCCTCCAAAGCCTTCACACCTGCATACCCGATCATCGTAGTTCATGTTCTTAAATCAATAATCTATTGGAAACAGTATGTTTCATCAATTCTTGAAAAGGCTTTGGTGTCAGCGACTTGGTGAGCAAGTCAGCTAATTGTTCGTGCGTCGAGATATATTTCATCTATACTTCATTCGAATCAACCTTCTCGCGTAGATAGTGATTCCTCAGCCGATGTGCTTTGAGGTGCGGAACCTCCCTTCCCCATTTGTTAGCACCAAACACGCCTCATTGTCCTCATGAATGGCCGTTGCTTCCTCTTTCTTTTCATCTAGACTGTCAAACATGCTTCTGAACCATACCACGATACGCGTCGCAGCGTCTGCGGCCACGTATTCGGCC
Source organism: Odonthalia washingtoniensis (assembly GCA_032358235.1). Lineage (NCBI taxonomy): Eukaryota > Rhodophyta > Florideophyceae > Ceramiales > Rhodomelaceae > Odonthalia > Odonthalia washingtoniensis. Next base: position 2,116 of record JAULBU010060471.1, on the reverse strand, counting down.
TCTGCGGTACTATGAGTAATTATGGTCTTCCTTTTCGAGCTCCAATCCACCAAATGGTTCCCAACATAAATCAGCATTCCTGTGGTCGACCGTCTAGTTATTAGATCATCTTCCCATGAAGTGTCAACATAAGTGTGCAGCTTTTAATTAACAACGTCATTTTGGTAAAATATACTGACTTCTTTTGTTCCTTTTACAAAGCACAAATCTCCTTTTAGGGCTTCCCAGTGGCTTTTACTTGGGTTCGACACATATCTAGAAAGTTCGGCAACAGAATTAGAAATGTCAGGACGAGTGCACAATCCTAGGTATAAGAGACATCCGATTAATTCTCTGTATGGATAAACTTCCTTCTTTTCAGTGTCTGGTGGGAATGCTATCTTTTTCATTGCTTCACCAGCGCAAAGTGGTACTGCGTTGATCTTTGAACCAACCATTTTGAAGCGTGCTAATATTTTGTCTACATATTTCGTCCGCCTCAGTGACACACCATCTTCACTGTGACTGCTAGTGATTCCCAAAAACCACTTTGCTACACCCATATCCTTCATTTTTAATCTAGCGCTCAGTTCAGCCTTTGCTTTCATAAGAATTTCTTCGCTTTTTGACATCAAGAGTATGTCATCTACGTATATCATGATCACCAGTTCCAAGTTTCCCTTCTTGTATCTTGTGTAAGGGCAACAGTCCGCCTCACTGGGCTTCATTCCGCATTTCCTTCTCAAGAATTCATCCAAAGTCTGATACCTTCTTGATGTTTGTTTCAGTTCATACAGCTCCTTTATAAGTTGAATAGATTTTCCATCTGGAACTAGATGTTCGTAACCAGGAGGTGGTCTCACAAAGATTGTGTCTTCTAGTACGGCATTTAAAAATGCCGTACTGGCATCCATTTGATGTAACTTAAGCTTCAATTTTACTGCCAATGACAAAACCATTCGAATCGTTGACATTCTTGAAACAGGCTCATTTGTGAGATCATATTCCACACCATGCGTCTGCATGTAGCCATTTACAACCCATCTTGCTTTGAACCTTGCTACGTTTCCCAATTAATCCTCCTTCTTTTTAAATACCCATTTTGTATCTATGGTCAACCTGTTTCTTGGTGTGTCCACTAATTCATAAATGTTGAGATTCTTTATTGACGTTTACTCTTCGTCACATACTTTTCTCCATTCGTTAGCATCTTTACTCCTCATAGCTTGATTTTAGGTTTCCGGTGTGTCCCAACCTTCCTCTACCTCATTTGATATGAGTACCACCTCATTCATAGTCAAATCATGTCCCTGACCTTCCTTCACCTTTTCAGTAGCCTTTTTATTATCGTCGCCGTGTTTAACAACATCAAAGTTTGCTGATTTATTTCCACTGATGTGAGCGACTTTTACAGATTCACCGTCATCGGTTTTGTAAACTACTGCTTTTACTTTAGACTTGTTTTTAGAACCTTTGGGTCTGCCCAACTTTCTTTTCTGTGCAGTATCTGCCACTGTGACAGATTTGTCTCCCTGCGCATTACTTTCTGCTGAGTTATTTACGGTCCCTAAATTTGTCTGAACATCACCATCCTTCAGGTCATCACCCTTCAAGATATTATCCCTTGCAACATTAAAAGTTCCCGTGGCTGTGGCTCCAGCTGAATTTTTGACCACGTCATTTTGTGAAGAATTTATGGCCTTCTTTACCTTCTTTCCCTTTCTATTTTTCGTCTCCTGCTGGATTTTTTGGTCCAGGCTTTCTATTTTTACTTCATTCACGCACAATTCCCCAAAATCTTCTTCAATAAATGTCACGTCACGAGCTTGGACTATCTTCCTTGTTTCGAGGCTGTATACTTTGTAGCATAGTTCCCCTTCATTGAATCCTACTGGAGTGCCAAGATCTGTCGTTACATCCAGTTTTGTGATGCTCGGTAAAGGAACATATACCAGGGCTGTACAACCAAACGGTTTGAATATTTTCAAGTCGTCCTGCCTGTTAAAGAACCGTTGGTAAGTGAAAGTATGATGGAAAAGGTAACTGTTTTGTTTATTTTTGTCAACAATCTATTGTTGCCCTATTTATAGACTTTTGACATCTAGCTACGTCTCACCGTGGAGTTCACTAGTGTCAA
>JAULBU010060470.1:0-23434 GCA_032358235.1 Odonthalia washingtoniensis | reverse complement strand
CTTTGGATCCCATGTTTGCGTTGTTCTCTTAAACGGCCATGTGCAAACATTATGCATCTGTGACATTCTTTTTTCTCCAATGTTTCTCGCAACTTGCTAATTCACTACTACGATAGGCGTGGTACCTTTCTATTATTCGGATAAAGTATGGGTTCCATATCCCAATGCTTCTTTAAGTGGTAAAGCAGATACCGCCAATTTTGATTTTAATCTCAATTGGAATGTAATCTGACACTTTAAAGACTGTTAAAACGTGGTGTGGTACTAGGTACGTCAAGAGATATAGTCTTTGGATGATTGTCAATATTTGTCTTGTCGTCTGATATTTCAAGAAACAAGCAACCTGGACATGAGTGCTTTCATAGACCATATGGAGAATCGGTTTCGAGTTTATGAACATGGTTCGTATCGATGATAACACGTCTATTGAATTGAAATTCATCTGACCCCACGGTAAGTCTAAACATTCTAGTTGCTTTTTCGTTTCTTTACAGATCTCGTGATCGTCCATAATTTTGTGTAACTGTCTTACCATGCCGTCTTGTAATTTTTACATGAAGGGCTTGGAGTAGGTTATAAGTCGCCTCTACGAAATGGTGCCCAAATGCCTTGTGCATTCGCCTTAAGTCATCTTCTATATACATGACATAGGGTGTATCGCTCGCAGATCATGGGAATACGAAGAAGTAATTCTCTAACTTTAGTGGCTCTTTCAGCAAGCCGAAATGTAAATACACTCCTCTCAGACTTATATCCAAGCCATTGATGATCATATCTCTATTACTTAGTAAAGACGGGCATTCCTTCTTAATTATCGCGAATTCAAAATCAATTATCAATTTATGTCCATTGAAAATAATTCGGATAGTTGGCTTACCCAATAATTTACCAAAACCGCGGATACCCTCCAGACCTGTCTTCTTTTGGTGGGCGAATCGGTACTTTCCTCCTAAACTCTTCATCATTAGCCTTGTATTGATACTGACTCATAACTGATCTACGGTTTTCTGGAGTATCTAAGGCAATTTTTTTGAATTTAGTTTCCTCCGAGTCACCTCCACCTCTGATTCATTTGTACATGGTGCCCATTTCCATGTCCATATCACCCTTGAAGATGCTTTCATGCAAGTAATCATTATCACTCAAAGATGTTTCAATCTTGGTGTCATCTGCAATCGTCATGTATGATATATCGTTATCTGCATCGTCTTCGACATCCTCAATCCATCTAGTTCCTCCATCACCTTCCGTATCCTCATCTGGTATTACCGTGTTAACAACGGAATCGAGGTAGTGTACCGTCAGTAATGACTGGGGATGTTTCGCACTCAACATAATCACTGTATCAGTTACCTCTTCTCTGCTATTTCTGGTATTGTCTCTATGGTCTTCGTGACAGACGAAACAGACTTTAACACCCTTCACCGAATTTGGACATATTCTCTTTCGGTACGTTAGTCGACTTCCTTGATTCTTCTTATTAGTCCATGGAGTCTTCGATAGACCTTTTGATTCATCTCCATATGATTTACCGAGAAATTAATTTATTCCTACCTCCATGTAACCATTCACTACGCATGGCGAGCTACTTCCTGCTGAATTCTTCATATCGCTCAAATAATTCGCTAATCTATTTACTGCTTGTTGACTTGTTTCGGGCATGCGGTCGCAACGTTGAGCTTTTATGGATGGAATGTCGACAGAGTTAAGAATTCTGTTGCGAATGAAAACATCCGTTTGGTAAATTTCATCTATCGATGTCTACCTACAAATCAAGTGGCTCTTTCAACGTTTATTAGTGAAAGTAATAATTATGCTATCAAAGTATATCGAGATCAGTATTTTGGTTTGTCAATAATAATACCAATATTAATAGCATTAGTAATAGGAATAATAATAATAATAGCATATAGAACTAGCATTAAAAATATCAATATAATAATTGTTTCGAAATTAACGAATACTGTATAGTGTCGTTCAAAAGAGACAAGGTATGAAGCAGAGGGAAGAGTATAAACGATATTAGTTATATTGATGAGTGATTACCAGACGAGTTGAGTCCAGTCGCTCAGATAACTCTCTTATAGGAAAAGAAGGCCTCTATTCGGTGGGCGCAATAAACCAAAAAAGGTCAGTGAATTAATGAGTAGTAGTCATATATTAATACCTGAACGCGACTGTAGTCGACACACTATTCGTTTCGTGACTTAGTGACAAAGGTAAGATGTAGACAGGTTCAGTTGGTCTGGGACTTAGGGACGAACGTACAGTCCCCAATTTTTGTGTCGCGGAATTCGCGAGAAATATATACCCATTATTCAATAGGAAAGATACACATATGTTTCTCAAAAATCATGGAAAGTGATGTTGAACTTGTAAGTTTTGGTAAAGGATCTGCAGTATTATTTTTAGTGTGTATTAATCCAACGTTACTTAAGTCCTCTTTATGAAAAGATTCCGCAAGCATGTTACGTCAATCATCAGACGTTTTTCTTCAAAATAACTTGCTTTTTTTACAGCATCTAACAGTGATTTTGAATCAGTAAACATCTGAAGAGATAAATTACGATTGTAAATCTTTTCCAAATCTAGACGAAGAGTATATCCATAATCAAAGGCAGTAGAGAAATAAAATATTTCAGCAGCTAAAATACTACGAAGTACTCTTTTACATTTCTTACTTGTGTAATGTAGAATATGGCAGTTATCATTTTTGTCAGTTATCGTTTTTGTCGCACAGTAAAACTATATAACCAATTTTAGATGCGAGATCGGAGTTGTTAGCAAACTAATAATCTCTGAAAATACGAAAATGCGGAGAATTTCATCTAGCTTTGGAAAATTCATTCGTAACGTAGATGTTTTCTAGAGACGGTGAATAACGTTATTATGTAATTTAACTGAGTCTCGATCAAAATTAATTTCTGTTGTTTGGGATAAAGTACCTGTAGGAAAATAAATATCAGGTCTATTATGGTTGATCCAGGATAATTTTGCTCGATCACTACGTAGATCTGAGAAGTTTGTGTCAAATATCAGTGGTTTAAGATTAACCATGTATTTTGATTGCATAATATAAACTGTATTGGTTGAGTAGATGTCAAATTTTGCAAATGTAACAATTCCACGTATACTTGCACGACAATCGAAGGTTTGAAGAGCCTTATCTGTATGTTTCTCGAATTGGGGTGTTCCAGAATGTAGATGGTCGTCTACTCAAGATCCAAGAAGTCCATCTAGTTTACCATCATCCTTGATTTTATAATATAGGGAGTGGTTGGAAATGCAATGTGTCATTTCAAGATCAATTTCCTCATAATTTTTGAGGTACTATCCCAATACACTGCATACCATATTTAAAAAAACTACTAAAACCGTGATACAGTTGGTAATTTGAAACCACCAACTGTAGTGTAGAAATAATTACACGTAGTGGTTTGAACCACTACATGTGTCGTATAAGCTTCAACAATAACATCTGTTGAAACCCCTACAGTTGGTAGTTTCAAACCACTACTTGTGTCATTTTAATCCAACACATGTATTGTTATCAAACCAGCAACTGTTTTGGCTCAAAACACTACATGTATTTGTTTCAAACCACTAAATGTGTCGGTTTAATCCAACACATGTAGTAGTATCAAACCAACAACTGGGTTGGTTCGTAAAACTACATGTATTGGTTTCAAACCACTACATGTGTTGGTTTAAAACGACGTTATCATCGGTTTGAAAACACTAAGGTTGGTGCATTAAACTAACATTATCGTCGGTTTTATATTAAAATTTTAAATGTATATTGTTCATAATATGATATGATATTCATGCTATATCATACTATTGTGTGCATTAATATTTTATTTTTATTTATTATTATGATATGGTATTATGAGCTAAATTGAAATGCAGGTTTCGATAAAAATATTCGTGTTGAATGAACACATCGTCTTCGTCGTTCATCTCTCTTTACTCCAATCGTCTATCACCATCACCTTCAGTCATTACAAAAGGAGGAAAATAAAAAACAAAAAGAAGAAGTTATAGGTAAAGCTGTAATGTTAGTTCTTGTTGACGACATTGATTGTCTACTCTCTGCAATTATGCGTTTTGTTATTCCTCTCCGTGTTATGCGTTCAATGTTCGTGTTCGCCCCATGTTATAGTAGCCGAATGAAAAACGTCATTGGTATCTTCAGCTGACTTATACCGTCGTCATACTCGCTTCATGATCAAGCGAGTACGATGACGGTGTAACGTCGTTGAATATGATATTAAATGTGTTCATTGTCGACTAAAAGTCGACCATTATTAATAGCCATAATCAGTCATAGCAATCCACTAATTTTATTCGTCATCTATTATCTAATCTTTTACCATTATTACAATCAACTAATCACCTTAGTCCATTGTCACCATCAACTACTCACCGTCTTCCGATATTATCATCAACAACTCACCGTCATCCTTTATCAATATATTAATCAGTTTCGTTGTCATTACAACCACCATCATCATCCACATCATCCTGATCATCATCCTGATACGTCACCTCGTTTTCGAAGGTATTGATTCTTATCCTTTCCCTCATTAAACTGTCGATAATTTTTTCTGCATCAAGCGCGCCTTGGATGATACCCTCTTTTTCTAGTTAACGTGAAGAAATCGTTTCTTGTTGTAATATCGATATTATGAACCACTCTACGTTGACCAAGGTTCACTTTGCAACCACCAAAATAGTTACATGCATGTAATATCGCAGTTTTTCGTGCACAAATGCCAAGTGTATCAGATTGAAAGAGACTTCAGTCAATTGGGTTCATTACATAGAATCTGTCACTCACTTTGTTCAATTTCTGAACAGTAACCCAACAAGAATCTACGTCTCACCCGAGAATTGAAATAATTATAAGCAATTCAATATAACCAAATAAATAATCCCGTGTATCCAAAAAGCGACCGTCAATTCTTTGTGAGCGAATCATCAATTACACAGCTTCACCTGGAAGCAACAACTGGTAATCGGAGTGCCTACATACTTCAATATTCTGTGACTTGAATATTTCTTTCTTAAAAAGCGTTGGTGTTCCTCTGTCAAATAATTATGTCACAAATTCATCTAATAATTCCAATGAGGTAATTCCAAATGAAAACATTGCTGTATCACCAAGAAGAGATGTTGATGTTTCCATTTTTCCCTCGAGGTGTCATTCCTATCCATTTACGATTTCTCTTTTCAGAGAATGGGGATGAAGAGAAGAAAAGCTCCAATATGGAACCTATATGTCCATTCATCACTTAGAAAATATGTTTGTCAACTACCTCTTCCAAAACTTTCCCCCAAATTGATACATCGTAACCACTGAACAAACGCTAAAGGCCTCTTCGTGCCTATTTATGTTTTTCAACCTACTCCTCACAAAATAGTCTCCAAAGATCGGAAACCCTTCGATCCTGTACGGCACATTGTATAACTACCGCAATGTGGCTATTTGCGTTCGTTTCACGAGATATCGAAGCCTTCAAAAGCTGATGTTCTACTGTAACTATCATCTCGGCAACGAAGAGGAGGTGACTGAAGTTCGAAACAGTATGAATGAACAATTGCAATAAACGATGGAGATCTGGCGGATCTATGGGAACATCTCATGGATGGATGTTCATTGCAGAACATGGACAGATTCTGTACGAATTTTTCTACCATCGATCGTAGAGTACCGACATATTTAAAAGTATCGTGACCATAAACGAATCATAATCGTAATTTCTATCAAACCTGGAAGGCCAATAACATGACAACTTTATAAGTTGTTTGAATTCAGACACAATACTGAATGATTGTGTTGGTTCATGTTGTTGGGACAGTAATAATGAAGGGAGAATAGTGATTACTAAATTCAAAGTCGAAATTTTCATGCTGTAGATAGCCTTACTACTCGGGTTATATACTCTTCTGCATCCTCTCATACCGAATCGCTTCAGTGATGTACACAAGTTTACATTCAGCTGTTGTTTCAATTGTTGTGTTTGTAGCTGTCAGAAGGAAATTTGAAGCAATTATTCTATCAGCCCAGTAATGCAATGATCAGATGCAACGATATTATTGTAATATGGATCTAAGTGACCGGGAACAACACAGTCTACATTTTACGTAACCTGCATTTCTGATCTAACATTGTCGAATTCAATAGAGAGCTTGTTTAGCGGCCATTTTCCTACCTTCAAAAAATCCTTAATATCACTGTTGTCCATTCCAATGTAAACAGCCTCCTCTGCAGATAGTCCAGAACATAGTAAGGCTAGAGTTCGAAACAAATGTAGGTAGCATGGAGATTATGAATAGTTTATAGAAGTTGAATATTCATACATTCGGTATGCTACAGACTTGTTAGCATTATCTTGAGTATGATAGCGAAAAAGTCAATGTGTACATGGTTAGCGAGCACTATGTTTCATGACATCTACTGCACCAGATGCTGCGGGGTACCAACCGTCGAAACCTACGACTTGTAGAAAAACTTAAACGTTTTCTCCGAAAGCATCGGTTGCTTCAAATCCAGATGTTTATCCTTCAATGATGTCACTGATGAGGTTATCCGATATCAAATTAGTAGAAATTCCGGAAGGTGTTAGTGAAATTGATCAAAGTGCAGCTGCGCTCCTCAGAACAGGGAGTGGGGAGTCAACAGGCAGAATGTAAGAACTACCAACGGAACCTCTTGGAAATAATACAGTATTGGGATTGGAGTCTTCACAGAATAGCAGGAAGCGATAGACGTAGTATGGTTTTTTCCTTGCTAGAAGCCCTGTATTTGAACGATGCATTTTGTGATGCGTTTTATGGATTCATCATGATTAATGAGCCTTGCATTATGTATGGAATGTACATTCAGCAATACTTCACACTGTTCTTCTCGAAAGTGATTCCTTTTCTTTAGCCAAACTATGAAGTCATCGTTGACGGATGTACTTGTACGCCAAAATCTATGGACACAGACTGCATAAACGCATTCGAACTGCCCCGTATCTGATGAAGAAATAACAGTACATAATTCTGCAGGAAATATAGAGACGGTTGTATTTGATTTCGTGTCACACGTAATTTCTTTTTGTGATCTTAATTGACGTAAAGTCCTCTTTTGCACTTTTGGTGCAACTGATGAAGGAGTAGTTACATGTTGTGTTAAAAATGTTATTTCTTCCTTCAATGACCCTTGAAGAAGACGAGTAGAGGGATCACAATGATGTTTTACTATTATGGATGAAGCTATAGATTTAGCTGTTGATCCCGCACACCACATGCCACATACAATTCCCCTAAATTCTACTTCACCTTCATTTGAAGGCTACTCAACCGATTTGTGATTGATAATAGAAGATAGATTTGTAGAGAGATCGATTGATGCAGTTATAAGTATGTTTTAACCTAATTCAAAAACAACTTCTGAATAAATTGTCTTGTTTTGCTTTGTTGTCAGCTTGTTTAATGGCAGGTGCGTCATTTATTGATTTAAATTGTTTTCTGTCTGTGCTATTTATTGTTATCGTAGAAAATGATGATCTGCCTGGGAAGAGAGGAATAATCATGGAGAGACAAGATACATCAGTACATGCCCATGTGCTTATTTTAATTACCAGAGCTGATTTCAATGTTGCCCTTTCACCTGATTCCTCACTTCTTTCTACATCGTGATCTTCTCCATTTACAGTGTGATCAGTTGGCAGTTTAGTTTCGTTTTAGGTATTAAATTGAAGGAAATTTGACTTTAGGAATATGTTTTCGTGCAAGAAAGGCAAAACATTAGAACGGACTGTATTTCGAGAAGGCTGGGGACAGTCGTCACAAATAAGTTGAAGTAGCAGCGATATCATTGAATACTGTTTCACAGAAAATCTCACGTTCCCATCTAAAAGAAGTACACAAAGAAGGGAATTTGATGTAACCTTCGTTAAGTTGAGAAGAAAAGCTTATTTGTTGCTATTATTTTCATGATTTTCATTTTCATCTTGCTGTTCTATGTAACTTCTGTAATTTCGTTTTCATTGCCTTCCATTGACAATTCATTCTTGTACGTAAATAATCCTTCCATTAAAGCATCATCTACATCTTCATGATCTCGATCTGAGCCACAATCATCATCATCAATACCAGCACAAGAGACCAAATTTATGCCTTCATTCATGTCACAATTGTTGTTGTTATTTAATAAACTTAGCTGCGCAATATATTCTTGGAAACAGTCATGTGACGGTGTATCAACAGTTGGAACTATTAGGAACGATTGATGAAACATTGTATTGTATTGATCATCCATGATTGAGATCATGGCGGTAGTAATAGATGCACGAACTCTGGCGCGACATGTAACTAAATCTGGATCAGAACGTCTGGCTTTATTTAGTGTCTTGTTGATTACGTTCATGTGGGGTGATATGGATGATGTTGGAATGAAGATGATGACATTGGTGAGATTTCGGTGAACGACGATAAAAATCTAAATATTCGGACAGTACAACCAATTTACAAGAACATTGCCCATACTATGGTTAGTACTGTACATTTTTCATATACTGTAAAATTTCATGAACACATTTTACACGTGCAGGTTGTGATACATTTTCACAGCGTGTAATTACTGTGAAATTATTTGGATGAGAATTTCACGGCTAATTTGCAGTATTTGAACACATGATTCTCTTTTTAAAAGAGATATGAAAACAAAATACGTCACATTCAGGTTCATGGTCAAGTAATAACATCATCGGGTCACTTGAATTATAAGATGAAATGTAAGATGAAATGGGAGGAGAAACGGTCGTTCAACGTTGAGAAGTTATCAATATTTGCGACCTCATTCAACAAAGACTGCGAATTTATCTCATTCACGAATATTGATACTGAAGGTTCAGATTTGGAACATTTTACGGTATGTATATTGAAATTGCTGCAAATGAGGGAAAATAACTGAATCAACCGTCACAGTAGAAAATGATATATCACCGTTTTGGTCTATTGTGAAGAACGTTTGTCTCAGAAGGCAAAGAAAAGTAAAAACAATAATGAAAAACAATTTTAAATGTATGACAGACTTCAGATCGGTGATTCTGACATCACACTTCTCCATCTACCTATCTTTACGTGCCGATGGGGAGAAAATGTTGATGGGAGCTGATATCGTTCTGAATGGAACTTATAAATGGAAATAACGGAACGAATTAACGAGGAACAATCCGAAAACAACAGTATTTTCATTAGTTCAAATGGTACCGTCCAATTCAGTAAAGTGAACGACTACACGGTGAATTGAAAAGAACAACATTTTCTTCAATATTCATTGTTAAGGTTACATTGAATGTACAAGTTGTAACCCTCGAAATTATTAAAGTCTATAACTTCCTGTTTCATCCGCACCCGTGTCCAAATTAATGCCACGCTCATTTCAATCCTCCATATTGTCGTTACCCATGTTAATTTGGTCGTGGTATGCAACATAAGACTTATACTGTTCCACAGTTACGTTCAGACATGTAACTTTCAAAAAATGTTGTTGTTTGATGGGTGGAGGTAGGAGAGAGTGTATAAGGAGATCACCTTTATGAAGAATTTTAAACCTTTCAATATAAACAGAAATACCATCGTTGTTGATAAAATCAATCATGTTCGTCATTACACTCTTTGGCATGACGGAAATTGCGCAGATAGCCTTCATTTAATGCCCATGACTGTAAAGAAGAGAATTTTGAGTAGTTTGCTGTTTAAAACTTGTATAGAAAGTTAAAAATCTAGTTGAAACAACAATTAGGTTGACTGGTTCAACAATTCGCCGAACTACGCCTTCAGTTTCAATACTTTCGCCATTACCCCTGTTTTCGTGACCACGGTATGAATCAATATCCTCCGCGTTAGCTTCATCCTCTATCTGATCATCCTTGCCATTTTCATCATGTTCATTAACTATGTAACTATTACCAGGGCAAGTAATGTTTTTACCTTTTTCTATTATGTTTTGATCCATCAACTATCACCTCCTGTTCTGTTATTAACATCATCTGCAGCTGGCTGCCAATAAACTGAGTCATTACCTCAGTATTTCTGTCATAAATTGATTTGTTTTTGGTAGTTTCTTTTCCATGGTCGTTCAAATCATCACAGTTACGCTTCATCATCGTAGAAGATTCTTGAAATTGATTAGGGTGTCCATTTCCGTCACTACAAACCCAATGTACTTTTAGTGAGTTCTGAGCAATCTTTCTGTCAAATTGATCCCACGATACGATTGCATACAACAATTCCTCAAATATCGCAACCTTGGAGTTATTCCTACTTCGATGCATATGGGCAATTACATGACTGAACAGTCTCATGGACGCATTAACGGAAACCTCACACTTTCCACTACATTCATATTCACTTCTCATTCTTCGAACATTAGTATCAATTCTTTCTCGGGCTGTTTCCACATGCTTCGTTTCTGTATATCCAGGTTGTATCCAGTCTGGCGCAGATATTTCATTTGGATCATTGGGGATAGACTCTACATTTTTATAATTTCCAAACTTGTTGTTCTGAGCACAGACTAACATAGAAACTACAATTCCGCGTCGATTTTCCGAACCTGTTGTTCTGAGAACAGATGAACATAGACACTACAATTCCACGTCTAAATGTACTAAAAGTCTCTCCTGTATTAGAAGTATACCTATGTATGGACTGAAGTTTTGATGGATGTATGACAAACATCATAACAGTTATTCTAAATGCAGCAGCTTCAGAAAAGTTATCTGCACTTACACTGGTCAATCCAGTAAGTAAATTACCTACTATACAACGTTCAATTAATTTTTTCAGACCAGAGATGCAAAATACTTCATTGAAAAGTGGCAGTTTACAGTCTATTAGTTTCATTTTCTCACTTTCTCCATTCTTCGAAAAAGTCTTCGACGTTCTACATATAAGTTTAATTTTTGAAGCATCTGTTCAAATGGTTTGTAATGTATGTTCCATGTTTGCATTTTCTATATGTACTTCCTTCGCAATGTCATCAATTCTTTTCTGTAGTGATCTCTCCAGTTATAGAATCATTTTCCATACCATGGTTCCATCAGACAATTCTTGTATCATTGTTCCATTAGATGATACTTTCAATGTATGGTCTGTAACTTGTGGTACAATTGATGCTAAAGGTAAGTTACTGTTTGGTATAGATGGGATACATTTCAGGAGTCGACGCTTCTGATTCTTTCCAGTTTCTTTCTTATCTAACAAGGAAATCTTACATGTTTTTATACTTGCAGATCCACGTACCTTTTTAACACCATTGATTCCGCACGACAATCATATAATTCGAGGTCATCATCACCTTCATCACCTTCATCATTATTTTCTACATTTCGAGTAACACCACTTTGTTTTCTATAAGATAGCAAAGGAATATCCATTTAATCACCACTTTCATCACCACTACCAACTTCCTCTTCTTTATTCCTTCTTTTTTTGCGCTCATCATGTGCCTCTTTCTAGAAGTTAGTGTTTACAGAATCTAAATTTGTTTCTTCGTATAGAATTCTATTGCTTTTATGTTTATCTAGTCTTTCTACCTTTTCTTCATTGCACTGAATAGGACCCTTACCTTTAATTGAAGATGTACTTGTCGTTATTCTGCCATCATTAACGGAGCATTTCAATCTGTACCAAAATTGTCCGGAGTTTTCATTTCTACAACCTGAAAATGGCTTTCTTGTCTCGGAATCTCCCTTTGATCCCAGTTTCCTGTTCCTTCTCATATTACGTAATGACAACTTTGTGTTATTCGATTCACCTATCATTTCAGTCGTTGGTTTTCTTCTTGAACAGTTGAGAATGTTTCTTGTATCAATACAGTGAAATAATAGAGAGAGGCGATAAGTGGGGACAATAAATATAAGGTATGGAGACTAATCCATAATACATAGTGTATATACATAATATATATACATAACGTTTGAAGTTGTTAACTGTGTGTATGTATGTTCGAAAAGGCCGTTACTTCCTTAAATTGATGTGAACAATTGACAGAGTCACTCAATTAGAATTAGAATTTTCAAACTAGGAAAAACACTTTTGTATTGTAACTTGGAATTAAACTTGAAATTATAATGAAAATTACTACCCAAATAATCCGTTTCGTTTTTTTCATTGTAACGAACATTTATGTTGAACATTATTCGCTTTCATTGTAACGAACTTCACTTTCATTGTAACAAACATTTATTTTGAACATTTTCCGCTAATTTCACCGTGCATTGTATGTTTCCTGTTCATATGCAGTGAAGAAATTCCAGTTTGAACAAGGACCTCCTAACTTTTAAAATCCCCACAGATTCCCTGAAGCACACGCATCTACAATTTTCAGATCTATTAATTTCAATACGGTACCTTCTCTGCGAAAAAGAAACCAAATTCACAACCACATCCCATCTCCTTTACAGAATATTTATGTTCTATGGTTGGAGGGTACAGCGGAAACATGTTGGGCTGCTCAGGTGTTAACTGTCGGTCCTGTTGATACATCCCATTCATCCTCAGCTCTTGCTGAAGGTACAATTATTTATGCCCGGAAGGGAATCTATGAAGAGCATACAATTGAAGTGCAATTTCTGTACTTTGAAGAAAAATGCAGTGTCTTACAACAGAAGGTGCCGTGGAAAAACGATGAAAATATTAATTCGTGGCTGTATATAAACGAAGTTCCATTGTACAGAAGGGACAATCTGGTAACAAACGAAAAAACTTACAAATATGAAAGAAAGAAGAGGTAGGGGTGCAGGTACTGCAATTGAACACAGCTCACTCCCTATATGAAAATAAAATGATACAATAAAGGAACACTTCGTTCTACTGACGTAAGAAGTTCCACTGACGCAAGAAGAAAAGAAGGAAAAGGCTTCAATTTACATTTCTAATTATTTATTACATCCACAAAGCAAGTCATATTCTAAACATCACCATTCAATTGTAACTGTTGAATCTCAGTCAAACAGACTAAATAGTCTTGAAAGTTTTCATAACACCATTTTAAATAATGCCCAGAAAATGGTACACGTCAATTGTGCAAATGAAATTATTACACATCTCTTTATAGAGTTACTTCAGTAATTTCAGACAAAGTTTCAGCCTTCCAATCTTTTAGGAGAAAAAGAACTGATATAATCTAAGTTAGTATCGATCAACTTTCCGTGTCCAATGAAACAATTCAAAAAAATTGCAGACATAGTAAATAATATGGTCACACATTCATGTCCTAAACGTTTCATCCCTGCCTTCCTTACAACTGGAGACCATTCCTCTGCAACCACTACATTATCTATTTCGTTTGTAAGATTTTCCGTCCTTTGTATGCCAATTCGAATAAGAGATTTCACGGATTACTTTGAGCTTATTTGTAGGCAAGGTACAAAAAACCGTATGTCGTACCTGTGAATAGTAGGAACACAATTTACAAAAGGACATGATAACAAAAAACAACACATTATTATTGGTCATAGTCGAAAAGATGTTTTTTGAAATTATTCATAAGGCGGTGAGTTCTGACGTTCCTATCATAGAACGCTCAATAGAAACGTGGCCTGAAAATGAGGGCAGGACTTTTTCAAATTGGGAACATAATATTGTCACATGCCCCTGTCATACTGTTGATGAAACTTCAATACACGGAACTGGAATTGCAAGCTGGAATTTTTACAGCGGTAAAAAACAGCAGCTTCACATTTCCTTGGTCAAAGAAACCACTTCCATCGCCCCAACGTTTTCGACAAGTGATGAGCTGAGAACACAATGTATGGTCTTGGGGACACTTCACCTTACTAAATAAACCATTATAATCACTTGGGAGACCAATTGTAGTTAGCTACTACCAATCCTGGCTTCCTTAAATTATGTTGATTACACTACAAAAACTTAAAATGTTTTTTATTCGATTTTTTAAAGAAATAAATAAAACATTTGAAATAAATGAGCATCCCATGTCCAATCTTTTTTGTATTCTATTTTAATAGCCAAAATTCCCGTCCATTTCTATCTACCTCACTGTCGTAATGGACGAAGGTAGTCAATGCGATCCTTGCATATGTGGCACGTGCACAAGAAGGGGCGATCCTGAGCTGGTTAACTACTTGTCGTGATCCGGCTGCTGGGGCCAAGAAATCGAAGTATCTGTAGGCTTTTTTCCACCAGTCCATTCTAGGCCTATCATATGCTCCCTTCATGCACTTTTTGTTTATTCTTTATATATATATATATATATATATAATACATTTCTGTTCTTGATGATGATGTTGTTGGTTCTGTTTGAGCATTTTAGATATAATTGTAACACTACTAAGAGACCTTTGGTGTGAAAAACAGCAAAGAGGTATTACGCACGTCGAAGTTCTTCCCCCCAGAAGTAAGCAGACGTAAAAAGGTATAGCTGTATCGATGACCCGCTGGATAAACGATCGGGCCGGTAGGACCTTCGATTTGACGATAATGGAATTGCTTGTTATCTACAATGAGTGGAATTTCGATCATGTACGTCCACCAATCAATTTTTGTATATGGGGCAACGAGAATAATAAGGAGGCATTCAATGTAGTTAAAGAACAATAGCAGAATACAAAACATTGTAAAGTGATCACGCACAAAGTGATCAGTGTGTTCTAACATTTTGATTTCCTTGATAATTTTCATCTCTTTTCATGATTTTGCGACACACAATTTTGGCAAAGTGAAGTAGGGGATTGGTCACAGCTGTCATCTATCGGTCGTCACTTTTTTTGATCTAACGCTCACACTATCCTACCAATAGGAGGGGATAGAGGGGATAGGGGAGGGAAAACGACGGTTGACTGTATAAAATAATGTTGATCCAATTTCTCTCTTTGTTTATTCTGAAAAGTGGGAGCATTTAATCACTTCACATTTGATGAGATTCCAGCTATTCAGTAATAAAACTATTTTCAAAAAACAAATAAATAACCGTGAGTAAATAAATAAAGATGGCGTTTTAAAGTATATTAACCAATTCAAATCATTCATTACTTCTAATAAGAAGATACGTGCATCGACATGTAGTTTACCTTTGAATAATTCATACTATTCGTTCTGATCAGAAGTGATGCCAACCAACTGTTCGGTACTGATCAACTCCAATAGCATGCATCAGTTTCAAACCAATAACTGTAATCGATTAAACAGACTTCTGTACATTTTTTAAACCCACTGTATGTGTTCGTTTGAACTACTACAGTTGGTAGTTTCAAACCGACACTTACACCTGTAAACGACCACATCACAAAAACAACTACAGTTGGTGGTTTAAACCACCAACTATAGTGGTTTTCAAAAGACTTTGGTACGCAATGTAGTCATTACATTCCGTCAAACCGTACAGAGGATGAATTACTTCCAAATATATATCCTCTGAAAAATGTAATTCTTTACAAGAATTGAGGTATACTTTCCGAATTAAGGGTTCTAAAGACTTTATGTATGCTTGAGTTACATCATGACTCCAAATTTAAAATTCTTTAATGAAAGTAGAGGATACTATAATTTTAATGGATGAAGGTCGAAGGTTTGTACCAGAATGAACAAAGTACGATTAATCTGAGTCTTTGTGTCCTTGTGAAACTAGAAGAGCTTCATAAATTGGGTTATTAGATTCAGAATCCTTAATTTCTAAAAACATTCGACAATTTAGAATGTTTGCACGCTTAGTAACGGATCATTTAGGAACTATTTTCCAAGTATTACGTGCAATGACATTGTCTACTTTGTTCTTTCTTGCAGGTGCAAATTCAGGCATGTTTTACGGCAGTCTTGAGGTTGAAAATGTCAGTAAGTAGTACTTATTATTCAATTATTTGTGAAGATGTTTCAGTGATAGAAGAAAGAATATTATGAAGTATTTCAAAGTACCTATTGGATAAAATTGCTTGTTCGCGATAGTATGGACTTAGTTGATGAATAGAATGTTGAACTTGATCTCCATTATAGTTAATAAAGGCTTGTTTATCAACAATTTTTATAATTTTAAAAGGTCCAGTCCATTTGATGTGTTCTTTTACACGATAAACAATAATTTCGTTCCCAGGTTGGTAACTATGGTCCGATTAATCAGGAGGTTTATATGTAAGAGCTCTTTGTATACGTTGTTCACATATTACAGTTTCCATTTCCTTTTTTTGATGAAGATAAATCTTTCATCCAATCAACCTGATTTGGACGTTTTGCGTTCACAGCTGTGAAACAAGGTAATGCTCCGTAAACAAGAAGTGATGGTACTAATCCGTTTGAATTCATCGTATCGTTCATAGCTTTGTTAGCGAAAGATAGTGCTATATCTAGATCACATTTGGGATGATCTATTCGAATTTTATTGAAAATACGACGTAGTGCACCATGGTATTTTTCGCAGGCATCAATAGAGTTATGACTCTCATCACCACTAAGTTCAAGTTGCATACCAGTAATTTTAGTACAATCTAAGAATTCTTCAGATGTGAATGCAGGTCCTTGGTCAGCTTTAAATTTGTCGGGATATCCAGTACATATTAATGCCCAGCACAGGATGAATGTATGCCAAATGTTTTCAGCCGATCAATTGTTTAAGAATTTAGCAGCTCTAAAATCGGTCTTCTTATCTACTATGTGAAGAACTGGTTTATTTACTTCAAGATACATTAAATCTAGCAAAAAGTTTTGGTTAAATACAATAGGTTCCGGTATAGTGATTTTAAAATGATACGGACGAGGTGTAAAATATTGACATGTAGTGCAATTTTTGCTGATTTCCTATAAAAGTGTTCTATTTTGTGTTGTAGCGTGACTGGGATGTGCTTTGAAAATTAGGTTGAACAATTTTGAATATGTTGGCTGGTAGAAGTGTTTGTGTAATTTTACAAGTTCCAACTTTGTAAATAATATAGAAGAGAAATCCCAGATTATATATAGATGTCCAAATCTTGGAACAATAGGCATTTTTCAATTGAATAATTTTCTAACGACGTGGTTATTGACGTTGTACACAATTATCTTTTCTTTGTCCGTTAAGTCCAAACCAATCAACATGGGAAAATTTACGTCTACAACATCCATGGTAATGGATATGAAACTAATATTTGGGGTAGGAATTCGGATTTTTATGCGACCAATGCTAGGAGCTATGCAATCACCAAATCTATATACGTGAGGATTGGGTGTAAGAAATTTTCCTATTCCTGACATGGTAGCAAATGCCTGGGCCTGATGTTTTGCTGTAATGGATTGTTGTGCACCAATGTCTAAACAACATCCTTCGAAAATAGTTTTTGATGACTGGTATGAATCTTTCGATTGTACACGTAGTATGTTACACGTATCAGACTCATTTTTATTTTCATCCATTGCGACAGTCCAATATACGTTGGAAGCTGTCAAATATTCAGTGGTATCAAAAAATATGCTTATTCACTATTATTGTATTCAGTGTTTGTATGCGCTTCTGCTTGGGCAATTAGTTTCTGAGAATTTGCATATAGAGTATTTTTCATGTACAGTATTTAGTGAATCTGCGAAAAGAATTGAGGAAATTTCTTCCTCATTCGTTTGTAAATCTGCCAAGTCCAAAACTGTCTCATGCCAAACTTGCTTGTAAACCTTTGCATCGTTTTTGGGATATTTATCAGCAGTACCGAATTATGTTAGCAGTAACGATAGCGGTATTTTGAGGCTCTGTACAATCTCGTTTGAGATGATTCACGCTATTAAAATTCCAACATTTTTTTGTGGTTGGTGTTGTCGTAGTAAGTTTATTGTTGTTGATTTTCTTTGATTGTTGAGATAAATTTGGGCGTCCATACATAGACTGTCCAGAGGCAAATAGAGTGGTAATAGGCTTCGTCGGTTCTCGGTTGGAACTGTCGAAATGCAACCTAATAACCGAGGCTGAATACTCAAAAGTAGGTGAACCGCGAATTTATTATAAAACCTAGATATGTCGATATAGAATAAGATGCAGTGAATAAGGTTAGCTTTCAATTACCAATGTCTATGGATGAGCAGGGTGAACCGGATCCCTGCTACGTTTAAGTACCTTTGCGCGTTTTTTGGTTTGAAAGGTTCGTGTTCAGTCGACTGAACGCAATCGACAAACGATCGGGCATGATTTAGTTTGTGGAGATTGTCTCTGCTCCTCGCCACTGTTGTTGGTCAGTCCGTGGGCGCGTTTTCGGTTAGATATCTCTGAGCCGGGGTTTACATTTCGATAAGGGTGAGATATTTACTAGATGTAGCTCAATGCTGGGGTTCTGATTGTCTGTAATAAAATGCCTGCCATATTTATCCAATTCATCGTCCTGGTTCATATGACGGTATTTATACTACTCTTGAGGTCAAATTGAATGATAATAACATGTGCAATGTTTTCCCGCTAATATTCGAGGATTTGATAATACTTTTTCAATTAGATATTACAATTCTATTTTCTTGTTATATTCCACGTTTCGCTTCGTATTTTGATTTGCGTGATTTTGTTTCCGCCATTTTATCATGGTGTAAACCTTCTGCCTCTCGTGGCACTGTAATTTTGTCTACCCTTATGGAGTAGTAGGTGTCGTTTCTAACGTGACAGTGTAGTACATTCCCTTCGTCCTCCCTTGCATTCGCTAAGTGCATATGGGCCCTGTAGTCTGTGGAAATCATCCTTTTGCATGTAATTTCGTCATGTCTCCCTGCTCTACTACACTTCTACATATACACGTATGGAAATTCGCAAGTTGTAGGTAACATCCCGCGTTTTATGGGTTGTGCAATTTTGACTGTCCGGCGAACTATAGTTTATACCCTTTTGTGCGCATTTCGATTTCAATTGCGGGCGTTCGTGTGTTAACCTCCTCGGATTACATTTTTTCACAATCATCCGTCTTCCGTGCATGCGTGCCCGTACTACTTCGGTCATCGTAGTATTTTCTTGCGTCTTTACGCACCTTCTCTTATCATGTAGTCATGGCCCTCAGCGTCGAAGTCAATCATCACTATCGACGCAAGGCACATCATCAGCGTTACTATAATACATATTAACATCATCTTCAGCGACATCATCGTCCTTAGCAACATCATCATCAGCGAAATCATCGTCATTAGAAACATCATCATCTTCGTTATCAACATCATCATCGTCAATATCATCATCAATCATGTAGCAACAACATCATCAGTGTTATCAACTTCATAATCACAAGAAACATCTTCATCATCAGAAATATCCAAATCATCATTAGCTCCGTGTCGTTCGAACTCGTCATAGTATCTAATCATAGATTTGACAGGAAGGAAATGAAGGTTTCGTACTTTCTGTGTTATTGGCTGCGTTTTTGTCATTTATAATTGCTAAATATTCCTCTTCTCAAGCTTAAATAACGCCATGAAGTTTTTCAATTAATTCCGAGTAATTAATATCCTAATTAGTAGTAGTAAACAGAATTTCACGAGCCCATTGATGACTAGCAACTGCACGACGAAGTTAATCAACCTTTGTGAAATCATCACGATATGGTTTAGGTGCACGATGTGCATTATTTAGGATGAACGAAGGGGCCATATCCAACGCTTCAGTGAGTGTAATATTATCAGTCATGAATTGAGTGAGACAAGTATTTTGCAAAGTTCGATATTTCACGAACTGTTTTCATGGAGGATTCAATTATTCTTCGAGCATGAAAATAGCTTCATTGAGTGTTTTTCAATTTTCTAAGTTTTCTCGCTAGAATACTAGACCGTCTTATTTTAGAAGAAGATTAATATATTGTACAGCAACATTATCTGGAATTCTGAATTCTCTAAGCGCATATCTATATTGAGTTAGGAAATCGATTAAAATTTCCGGTACCTGTGAACATTTTTTGTGGAGCCAGAATAGTTTTGAAAAAGCATGTTAATGCCGTTGTCTTCTTTGGGTTCCATCTCAATTTTATCGTACGTAGTTGTTGCATGAAGATTATTGTATGCGTTAGCAATAAGGCGTAAAGCAGTTGTACGATTTGAAGCTTTGCATAAAGTATGGGCTACCATGAGCATAATACCTTTTGGTATATCTTCCGGGACCGGAACGTCCTTCTGTTCTAAGAAGGACATTTTACAACGATATATGAACTGATTTGAAGTGATCTTGGGATTAAACAACATGTAAGCACTTACATTTCAGATAGTACATTGAGTAATTCTTGTCCTGCTAAATTGGAATTGGAGTAGTTGGATAATGCATCAATAAGATTCTTCTGATTTTTATTTTACACATTCTTGAGTTTATCAAAGTAGTTCATATTTGGGCTAAGGGAAGGAGTAGAATTATCACTATTCGCTTCCATACGGGCAGTAGAAGACATGTTTTATTTATTAATATTAATTTTAAGTGAAGGTTCCAAATTTCTTTGGATGTTTATATCCACATAAATGCGACTTGAAATTATTAATGAAAAATTACTTGTTACAAAACTGGCAATAAGGTCTGAACGTACTATTGGTATATAAGTGACGGGAAATTGAATCAAAGTGTTTTGGAGATGACAAATGTCTGTTGAAAACTGTTGGTAATTTTATACCGTTTTTTGCATACGTTGCAAAAGTAACGTATTTCGTTATAGATTTCGATGCGAAATAGTTCTGGGTGATGTTTAATAGGGAAGAACTTGGTTCGAAGTGGTTTTGAAATTTGATAAGCTGTGTTTAACGTTGTTGTTTTGTTGATTTACTATTTATCTTGTCAATATGGGTACTACGAGGGTTATTTATTATTTCTGATGGTATAATATCTTGTTCTATACTATGTGCTGTATCTTTCGGCAAAATCTATTCACGATTTTGGAGGATTGTCTTCGGAGGATTGATGGATTGTTCTAGAATTTCGTTTTCAATTCACCAATCGTCGTGCAAATTATAGTTCTTTGACACTGTTAATATTAATCAAAAAATTGAATAAAGAGAAATAAATTTAAATGTCAGAATACTGTGCTCAATGCACGAAATATCGACAAACTAAATATAAATCCGAGGAAATTATATTCTTCAAGTGATCTTTCGGACAAAACACCGTGTCAGAAATCCCACTTCTAATATTTTGCCTGAATTTTGTCCACAACTCTGTTTACGTAGTCGGAAATTAGTTACAGGAGGGATTCTTTATTTATAGTTACCTGTCCTACTCACATACTTTCCAGAATGCCTAAACTTACGTGTGAAAAGTTGAGATGTTATAAAACTGATTAGTTGAAAAGTATACCGCTTGGTATATGTATTTAGTGTTAATATTATTGAAATATTTTGTGAATAACAAAATATGAATAAAAATCGAAAATATACATATTTTTTTGTTATATTATTATTGTTATTATTATTATAGTTAGAATACACTGAACCGCAAGATTAAAATACGTTTTGTTGAATGCTTATATTTGGGATAAAAAAGATGTGTTTTACTATTTTGTTCTTCTTGTGGCTGACAAGTTTCATTCTTTTACGTCCAGCTAGTTCAAACAGGTAATTGAAACCTTTTAAACAGAAAAGAAGTAAACATAAAAAGAGACTTTCGATGTATACGACGACAGAGGTCGGTGTAACTGTTACTTTGACACAATAAGTGTAATTATCTGTTAGTATCAACTTTAATATTGTACGTCACTATTAAAATGTATGACCATGTCCATACACGTCTGAATTATCAAATCAATCTAAATAACTAAATAAAACCATATTATTTTTCAAATCTCCTACTCATTGACATTTTCTCTTCTTTTCACCCTTTCATCATTCAATTTGAGCTCTTCTCTTCTCGTTCTCTGCTAAGCTACCATCCTCGATTAACTAGCTTCCATCTCAAGCAATGCATGATTACAATTGATCATTTTTCTCCTATTTAAAGGTTGAGTCAGCACAGTTCCATTCATAATTCATAAGTCTCATCATCAACAATTAACTTATCATCTGATTCATCCCTTGAAGAAAATATCATACTTCCTCATTCAACAGATCATTCGTAATTAATATGAACCTTATTGAACACTTATCAACCTATTTGATGAATAATCATCAATTGATGATGGGTTAACCCATCACACACTTAATGAATGGTCATCATACCTAATAGAAAACTTGATTAATAACCATAACCAAATAAGAATAACACGATAAATATATAAATAATACTCAATCACAACTTGACGAATAATTATGAACACATAACGTACTTAATGAATAATCAATACTCAATCACATACTTTATGCATTATCAATACATCCCATACTTGATACATAATCATGACCCCATGAAGTACTTAATGAATGATCAATACTCAATCGCAACTGATGTATAATCATGAACACATAGCGTACTTAATGAATAATCAATACTCAATCACATACTTCATGCATAATCAATACTAAGTCACATGCTTGATGCATAATTAATACATCAATACAAAACATACTTATTTACTCACCATATGTCTCATCATTCCATTAAACTTGATTAACGTAAGTGGCTTTGTATGAATATCTGCCTATTGTTCTTCCGTTTCAATGTATTTGAGGATAATCTCACCTTCCATTATCTTCTCCCTTAGGTAATGATAACGTATACCAATGTACTTCGACTTAATGAACTTACCTTCACCTCTCGCCAGAATTAGACAGGCAGTATTGTCTTCAAACATAGTGGTAGGATTAATCTGTTTCATTCCCAAGTTCAAAAATATCATACGTAACCAGGACACCATTCTCGCTGCATAGTCGGCTGTAACATACTCTGCCTCGGCCGTACTATGAGTGACTAAGGTCTGGTTTTTCGAAATCCAGTCCATAACATGATTACAAATATATGCAATTATTCCAGCAGTGGATATACGCGTTGCTACACAGTTCGCCCATGAAGCTTCAACATAAACTTCGAATTTATCATTTGATTCCTTCGTCGAATAGAATAGTCCATGAATTCTGGTTCTTTTAACATACCTTAATAAGTTCTTCAAGGCCTTCCAATGGATTTCTCGAGGGTCCGACAAAAATAGAGCCATTTCCGATACAGCTAGTGATATGTCTGATCTAGTACAAATTCTCAAGTAAAAGAAACTACCAATATCTTCACGATACGGAAACTGCTTCGGCTTGTCATATTCATCGGGAAACACCAATTTTCCAAAATCAACTTGTACAGCGATCGGAACTGATATTTCATTTTTATCATTCATCTTGAACCTTTGCAATATATTATTGAAATATTGAGATTTGTTGATAGAAATACCTTCTGGTTTGTCCATTATACTCATGCCTAAATACCATCTTATTACCCCCATATTCTTCATCTGAAATCTTCTTTTAAGTGTTTCCTTTGCTTTTTCTAATACCTTCGTATCAGTCGACATAAGCAATATATCTTCTACATAAACAA
>JAULBU010060459.1:0-11620 GCA_032358235.1 Odonthalia washingtoniensis | reverse complement strand
AATGAAGAAATACCTTCAGATATATCCAACGCATCTATGAAAGATAGATCATCAGGTTGAATTTAATTTGTAGAACTGATGAGAAATTTCTGAAAAGGTTTCCATTGCACTAATGCGTTGTCCTCAAGTTCATAAAATTTGTTTTCCAACAGGAGTTACGATAAAAATGATAGGAAGAAACATGAAATACATCTCATTGAATTGTCTTGATTTTATGATCTGAACCACACCGTTCTTTCAAAGTTTTCCGATGTGAATTGTACCGCCTGATTCGGAAGAAAAGTCTGCCTTTGCCGAAATGGAGCAAATCCATATTTCACCCGGTCTTCCAAAACGGAGCACTGGCATGTTTCTGTATCGAATAATACGTACGGAGATATTTCTTCTTTCATGTTTTTGAAACTACTTTTTCTAACATAACAACAACCATACCTTCATCTCTTTTTGCACACGGACACCAATTATTGCTCCATTTCCCGGTAGAGCTCTGAGATGAATCCGTTGTGTAGATGTTTACTTGTTTCCGAAACCAGGCAGAGGGCATGGAATATAAGGATACAATTGAAAGTTATAGGTTGAGCAATCAAGCAAGTTTATATAGATGAGTTAGTCCTTACAGAAAATTCCACGAGACGGAAAATCATCTGCAGGTGACTTGCTCCGTTCAGGAAAAGTACGGAGATGTTGAGATATTGAAACGCTATACGGAAACATTCCAAAATCCTGGGGTCTGTTACACCACAAAGAAAAGGTACATCCTTTTTTGAATTATTTACCCACCGATGACATCAGAGTTTTCATTTCTCTTGTTGGATATATTGTTGGGAAGTCACGGCAGTTGCCATCGAATACTTACATCTCATTGGAATTAGTCAAAGCTGGTTTCATATACGGGGGTTATACTACGACGCTTAATGACTACGATGAAAGTGAAAATTTCGTCAGGTATAACCCGGTTCATCTAAATGATCAACTGAAACAGAGTGTATTATAAGGGACAGAATTTGGCCCTAGTAAGAAGAAACGAATTAGTTTTGTATTAATGAATGATTCTGAAAACTGTAAGTAACAATTGACCTTTTCAAAAATTTTGCTACTATTCCATCTAAAATTATCAAGGACATATTTTGTTGGAAAATATACATTTGTGCAGTATTTGGAATGTACTAAACCACTGAACGGTGTTGACGACAATTTGAATTTTGGGTGTCTCCGATGGGCCACTGAAGATGAAATCGATTATACCTTGAAATATATTGAAGAAATTATTGAAATTCGAGAATGGTTTGACATCGTACAATAGCCTCATTAATCCACGTCTTACATTCCAATTTTGGAATTGTACCATTTACGAAACAACTACCCTGGCCATACCATCGTTTCTATATTAACCGTTTCTACAGAGAAACAACTGGATTAAAAAATGAAAATGAAACATGTTAGATGTAACGGCGAAGAAAATACATCTTACATATCCAACAATACGCAAAAATCCAGTAACATTGAATAATTTAATCCATTACATATACCGAAATAAATGAAAACATAAAAATAAATAATGCTGCAAGTTATGTGTCCTATTATCCCTTCGGATATTTAGAAACAGTATTAAATTCAATAGAATGTGCCTTCTAAAGCTTCTTCACTTCTGTCCAGTTGTTAATTATCTCAGCTAAGTAGCAATCGTGGTTAATGCGGAAATTATTTCCAATATAAAGTTCAAACCATTCCGCTCTAACTACAATAAAATGGCACACTCAGTGCGACATTTTAATTGTAACGCACCTAAGTCCAGCATGGACTTGGGTGTGCTACAATTATGGTAGCTTCACGTTCCATCGTTACTTCCCATTTCTAATTTCCTTCAATATAGTGCGGTATCTTCAATTATTCCCCATGCCATTCGTCCACAAAATTTATGATACTACCAATTAGTTGTTCGATAGCCAGTTTCAAGTTGGAACCATACAGAATGTTGAATTCATTCTGTCTTCCACCACCGCGTTTCACTTGGACTGTGAGCAGCTCAATATTGGTTATAATCCAAGCATCTTACATCGAAATGCTTAAAATTGTACCATCAACTGTATTGTCATAATCTCTGTTGGGAATGTAACCAAGAAGTGTATGTAAGATGGATGGAATAGGTTCATTCTTGAAAAAATTATAACAATCTTTGTCAGCATCATCTTGAACGGGGACGATTCTTGGTAACCTATCAAAACTATCGTCATCGCTATTTTGTGTTTCCATGTTCTCTACTTCGACGTCAAAGACACCATCTGGTTCCTTATTACATTCGAAAACAGTCATTGTCATCTGATCCATCTTTGTAGTGCGCCAATATGCCATGCCCTTTAAATTTTCCTCCTTTCTATGTAACACCTTCCCTGTTATAATCTCAATTTGAATTTTCTTCCTTTCAGCAGCTCCTGTTTCTTTCAAAGGGTTTCTTGAAAGAGGGCATGTAGAACCAAGTTGTTCATAGATCTTTCGCCAGACGTTTCAAATAACTGCATGTATCAGAAAGGAGCTGCCTAACACGAGTTGCCAACATAACAGTATTGCTAATGACTTCAACAGCATCATTCCGGCTGTCCTCAGTTGTGAAAATTTCCATGTTTCGATCATCTTTTAATTAATTTCTGATGATACATCGTAATATATCGTTTTCGGCATTTATAGAAGGTATATATACACTATTGGTACACCAAAACAGAGTAAAAGGTACAGGTACAAACATGGTTCCATCTTCCATTGATGTACCATTTTCGGTAACAACAGCTGAGAGATTTGTTGAGTTCTTTTAAATTTTTTCCTGGAACGGTACAATCTAAGATGTTTCGACAATAACTCATTGTTGTAACAACTTATCAGCGCTATACGCTAGGATGAGATACTTATTATGGATGGCTCTCGCCATTTTGTCAGATTGCTTTCCCCACCCGTTGTTTCCACTACTTAATTTTTTTGCTAGCTGAGAATTGAGATTTTCTAGAGCGTTGTAATCCATTTTTAAATTTCCATTCTCACCGCATACTGTTTGTACTCTATATTGCAGCGCCTTTATAGAAATATCCTTACTCATAACCTCCTCTTCTGTTTATTCAAGCTCAAGCTTACACAGGTTCAGCAATTGAGATATACGCTCCTTATCACCATTAACTGCTGACAGTTCCACCATTAAATTATTGTAGCAGTCTGCAATAAGTTCGTTGACAAAGACGGGCACATTGGTTTCTGATGGCTCTTAATTACCACTATCACTGCTGAATACGGAGTTTTCAACATTGTGCACACCACCAGAGATGTTGTGGGATCCACTAGTTCGTTCCAACGAATCGCTAGAAACGATGTCATGACAAGCAACAGCGTGATTGTTCCCTGTAGTCGAACTTTGGACAGAATCTTGAGTAGCACTACCACTTCCTCTTGTGCTGATCTGTCATGTTCGTGCGAAACCTCTAACTAGTGCTCCATGTGCTCCAGATAATCGACGACTCATGCGTTGTTGTTTACCGGTTGGAGCGTGGCCAATTACTTCGCCTCCCATGCTTCCATCAATGCTGCTTCGTACCAACCCTAGCTGTTTCACTGGCAGGGTTTTCGAATGATAGGTAAGTTTTGTCATTGCTATTGACTAAGTTGCACCGAATTGACTGTGTGGTAGTAACGTATTAATAACTTGCCTCGAAACGAAACTGTGATAGTAACGTAAATTTCGGAACAATAGGAACTGTTTCGATTAGTATCAATACCGTAGTAAGATTTCAATTTCAATTTGACATTTTGGTCACCATTTTCGGATCTGAAATCGTAACGGTACGAATATAAAAGTCTTCCCTCCCTACTTTTCCCTGTGTTTGAAAATTCTATAATATGATTAAATTTTGATAAAATTTTGACAATATTAGGATCAATTTTATTTGATTTTCAACGGAAATGTCATACATATTATGTTATGAAACACTATAAAAATAATGTATGCCAAAATTCCACCTGGAAATAAAAAGTAGAAAAGAGTGTATGGCCAAAATACATCTGGAATTGAAAAAATGCCAAAAAATTAATCTTTTAATTTTTGGCAAAAAAATGCCAAAAATTCAAAAGGTGAATTTTGACATTTTTTCAATTCCAGATGGATTTTGGACATACTGTAAAATTGATTTATTTCCGTTAAACGTTCAGGAATGTCACACTATTTCAGTACATACATATGCAGATATATATACAGAAGAAGGTAAACAAATGTATGTACTAAATAAATGTATGTACATAAATGTATGTATATGTATATACGCATATACGTATATTTGCATATATATATATATATATATTGGTATATATATATATATATATTTTGTATACATATGGTATATGCAAAATTTCAGAATTTCTAATAATATCTTCAAGATATGAATATATGTATAAACTGATATACATCATGTGTATCATATACATATACATACATGTATACATTTGAAGGTATATATAACTTTATAATTAAACATATGCCTATTTACTACTGTACAAGTATACCTACGTCTATATATAGTATATATACGTAATATATATATATATATATATATATATATATATATATATATATCTATACTATATCTATATATCCTATATAGATAGATAGATATGGAAATATATTTGGCGTACAGTACAAAAGTTTTCTCAGCTACATTTGTAAATATTAAAAGATATGAAAATTTTCTATATTGCAGGATGTCATCCAGAAAAGTGAATATTCATACCTATACTATTCATAGTGTATAATGAACTGTTAAATGTAGTACATTGACCATTCTACACGAAAAATATACTTCCTTGTTTACAAACTACGCTCAGTGTAATTTGTAAACAAGGAAGTATATTTATCATATCATATCATATGTGAAATATGTACAGTGTAGTTTGTAAACAAGGAAGAATATGCAACCTTCGGAAGACATCATTTGATAGCTGAAAAAGCTACTTCAGAAATTGAATTTATTCTTTTACAAACACAGACAAAATCATATACTTTGGCACTCTACAAAATATGAAAAAAAACCTGAAAACGATAGAAACATAAAGGAAATGAACGTAATAGAGAAAATATAATCCAGCGCAATTACCCTCTGGGAATGACATTCAGATCAGGAAAAAAGGGCTCAGAATCTCTTATGGGTTTGATTACCAAACTGTCACTACTGGTGGACCCATCATCTGAATCCTTATTCTCACTTTCCTGAAAGTTCTCTTGAGAGATACTTCTTGAGGGTGGCTCTTCTCCATCTTTGCTGAAACTTCCATTATAAGCATAATGCACAGAATCTTCATCTGAATGTCATCCGGAATCAAGTACATATTGTACCGAAGTGCATGATTTCCTCTTCATCCAACGCCAGCATGTTGAAAGTACCCATGTTCACCGAAAACAGAGTACGGAGGGATAGTTGTTTCGTTCAAGACAATTCCAGATGATATTATCGTACTTGCTTCCTATTTATACTGAATGTAATGATGGGGAACATGTAGTTGTCCAAAGAGATGTTTCTTGTTGGGCATTTGCAATCAGAAAAAATCCGAGGGAACCTTGAACTCAGACAGAAGAATAGTTATGGAAAGCATGATAAGGAAAGTCTTTTACAATGAGAAGGAACCGACTGCAACTATTGGGGAATTAAAACGGCCGCTGTCTTCTGTTGTCCAACTCAAGAAGAGTATCAATCCAATTTAGGCAAACGTCCAGTGCAGCTATTCCATTGGTAACAAATATCGTTTATTGTGACATTTCAAAACAATTATCTAATAACCCCCTTGTGGAAGAATAGCGAGCTAAACTGTTGTTTCGATCTTCATCATCTACTACCAATTCCCCTTTGTTCACGATTGGAGACCAAAATTTTCGGTTCTCCTCTTTTTTATGATATTCCTCATCATTAAATGCTTCTTGCACAGAGTTGTAGAGGTCTTGTAAAGGTTGTTGCTGGTAATCAGAAGTTATTTTCGTATTTCTCATAATCCCTGCCGGAACACTACTACAAGGATCCGCCATGTCTTCGAGAATGTAATATCCTTGCTTCATCACTTCCAAACTTTTCGACTTGACGTAAGAAGTTGCCGACCCTCTATCTATAAGGTTGAGAGCATAATTCCAATTATTTTCCACATTATCATCACATGCAAAACCAAGATCCGTTAACTCAATGAGTTTGCTACGTAACCATACCATTTGTCAGATAAACATCATATGTTCCATGTTGAGATAAATATTTGCTCGATGGCCACAAGAAATATAAATTGATTTCAGAAATAGTGTAGGGTCAGACTCGTCAAACCCAATATAATTTCCAGAAGCAGCGTGCCGCATGTTTAAAAACATGCGTTCCGCTTTATCATCACGCTGTGCAGTTAGTCATCTAGTATGTAGCAGTTGATCCTCTGGGATCTTCCCCTGTGATCTTTTCTACACAATTCTTATTTTTGCCTCATACCCGAAAGGTATGACAGTTGGTACAGCATCATTAAAATTGGGATGGTCATCTGGAGAAGGATACTCATCATCTGATGAAATGCTGCTGCCCTTTATTTGAACTGTAGGGACGTTTGACGCTCATTTTCATGTCTCCCATTTGGTACCTTTTATTTTGTACAACTCCCCTTCGCAACTTTCTTGGTTCTTGCCTATTCTTCTTCA
Organism: Odonthalia washingtoniensis; assembly: GCA_032358235.1. Taxonomy (NCBI): domain Eukaryota; phylum Rhodophyta; class Florideophyceae; order Ceramiales; family Rhodomelaceae; genus Odonthalia; species Odonthalia washingtoniensis. The sequence continues at coordinate 4,929 of JAULBU010060459.1, read as the reverse complement.
TGAATGTCCAATATTTCAATTGGATGTTGATTTTTTTGTACTTATCTTGCAGCACGTCTTGTTTTTGGTAACGAAGTGGTATACGTAGGTGTTTTTGGCCTTTTTACGTGAGGCAATTCTGCTCTCCAGCCAGCACTGCATTTGGATGAAAGTGAGTCCAAACCTTTTTTTAGATGTTCTACCTTCCATTGCAGTCATGAATGCGGGGAATATGTGACGAACTTGGCCTAGTTCATATTTGAAACCTTTCCTTCCATTGAAGAAAAATCTCGGTATTAATATTTCCATTGTTGGAGTGTTGCTAATCTCCACATGCAATAGTCCATCGAAGTCAGAAGGGACGTGTTATGTTTTATGTTCACATCCATTCAAGATTAACTGGTGTTCCTTATAAAGCATCCCGGTGAACATCATTGCGCTGTCATAAAAGAACCTCGAATTCCATTTTCCTTGTCCTTTTTCAAGTGCCTCTCCCCAAGAGCCCTTACAACCAACATTTCATCCTCCATGGTTGCTTTGGAAAAGGTTGAAGAGTCAAAAAACGTTCCCCCTCCGAAAGCATTGCCAAAATTACTGATGAATGGGTCTGTGGTGTAATAATCTTTCATCATTTCTTTCACCAAATTAAACAAGACACGATTTTCATTGAACAGTTCACCGACACGTGCATAACGCAAGACATTGTTAAGTTTCTTTCCATACAGAAAGTTGGATGCCAATATATCTTCGGCAATGTCAATATTACGGGCTTCTAGGTATCAGAAACCGTATTCGTCTTTAAATGTTGCACCATATTGTATCACAATGCTCATAAGGTCCGGAAAGGAGATGTATTTCCTGTTCTCTTCACTTGAGATTTTGCTGAAACGACTTAACTTGATAAATTACGAGGAAGAAAGATGGTTTGTATCATCTCCAGAACGGTTGATTAACATGACTCGAAGTGGTTGCCGAGTCCATGATAATTTTGAATCGTCCACCTTCTTCGACAATTACGTAATACAGGCTAGACGATGACGACTATCGGCGATTAGAACATTTCTGTTCGCCTTCAACGAATATCATCCAATTCTACTGTCAAAAGTACAAATGTCTTGGAGACATATGACCAGGTCAATACCGGAAGTAGAAGTCACACCAAAAATACCATGGACGTAATGGAAACCATCAGTTTCAAGCTCTTTAATCAACACAGCCTTGTGTGCCTCATCAATATTTCAGGTAGGGTTTTGAACATTGTGAATTTGGTTGATGCTCACAAAAATATCCTGATATGTGTAGTTGGTTGAGACAACTTCGATGTATAGTTGAGATTGTTGGTCCCATATTTTTCACGGTTTCATCTATTCTTGTTGTCATCCTTTTGGAAGTAGACCGATATGACTGTTTGCAGAATGTATTGAAGTGCTCATAACGCGATGCATCAATAATATTTAGACTTCCAAACCTAGAGAGATCTTCTTTTACGTGGTCTAGTAAATGGAACTTCAATGTGTGGATTCCTGTATTGCAATGTTTCTGAAATGTTTCTATGCATTGCAATTTGAGAATAGTAATTCTTTCTTCGATGTCAGCTATCGATTCCTGTGAACATCTGAGGGAATTATTGTCGTATAGAAAATCTTGCATTAATGTTGTGCAATTTGTGGAAACGTTTTTCAAAGGAGAATCATCTTAGTAACGAGTGACTCTATCGATATATCCTGCCACAAAAGGAGAAACCATATCCAAACATTTATAATCTTTTCCCTCCAAAATTCCTCGAATTGAATTACTCAGGAAGAAACCGTTCAGCTGTTGGAACTTCTCCATTACGGAGAAGTAAAAATGGAATCCGGGTGCACCGAACTGGTTTTCTATTGCAGCAAGAAGTGAATTACAAGCTCGTAACAACGCCACACGCTGTGTTCAAAATTGTTTCCCGTTATTCAGTTTGTCCATGTATTTCATTGTTAAGAATGGACTTGAAAGATATGTCATGAAAAATGTTTTGATTGCTTTAGAAGTACCGAGATGAAGGTTATGCAATGGTTCATACGTACACATTGAGAACACACCTGGAAAAAGCAGGTACGGATGTCTCTTCTCCAGCTTCTCCAGAAATGGGAACCATGGTGCGACAGAAACCTCGTGCAGAATTTGTTGTGCTGCCATTTGTAAACAATTCTTCTCTACTGTTGACGACGCTGTATTTTCTGATTTCAACAAAGTGGTAACGGCATCCCTTCTTGTTCGTACATAGTGAACGGTTCTGGGAGGCGATAATGCAGATATTGGAACTGTCTTGAAATTGGTTGAAGTTACTAAACATCTCACGCATGGTCGTGTGGTGGTGAAGTTATGTAGAACTCAATACATTTATTTGATTTCTGGTATGTCACAGCAGTATGACACTATGACAGGGAAGCAATTACATTTCATCTTGTTGTTTGTACGTACCGTAAACCCCTTCATGGAATTTGAAATTAACGACGCAAGAACCGTTGTCATGGTGTCATGTAACGAAACCATTTTATCATCTTGACCCCACACTGACGAGGTCAGTGGGACGTGATCTTCAATTGCAATAATAGAATCACTGTCTGTGTCACTATTGCGACAGTAGTCCTCTATGACTTTCTCTGACTGTGATCCTTGTTATCCAACAGGAAGAAAGCCAACTAAAGTATAACCATGGTCTATCAAAAAACGTTTGAATTGTACGGACATATTCAAAAATGTGACATGTACGGGATAACCAACTAAGGATTGCGACTTCAAAGTTGTTGCTGTTTTATCGGTATACATCTGTAACATTCCAACGAAGGACTTCGGTGACGTGTCTCTACTTTGATTCCAATAAATTGAAGACTTGTAATTAGTCATTACATGGTTTATTATAGACATGTACAACTGTGCAAAGAATTCGGAGTGCAGAGGATGTGAGGTATAGTCACGGTCAACCTCGTTGAAATAAGGTCTACTTTTCACATATGTGGCACTAGCAACATTCATTTGTGTACGTAACACATCAATGAAGTCTTTTTTGTATAGAAACGCTGTTATATTGTCGTCTGACGCAGTGTTGTTAGGTATCTCCATGTTTTGAAAACCATCATCGATTAAACTCTGATCCACTGTTCTGTCCACAATTGACATGCATTTATTCCAATCAGTTATGTCGTTACGAACAATATCTGCACTAAAAGTATCTGATCGAAGCATCCGGATTACCTTACGTACAGATTCAATTTCAATTTCTTCTGATAAGGTTGCCAAATGATTCACTGTCTTTAACTTTTACATCAGTGACCTGTTACGAAGGCTCGAAGGGACGTTGATCAGTAGGAAGCGTACAGTAGGGATCATAGCTGTACAATCTTTACACGTCAGATACTTCGTAGAGGGCATCGGATCTGTCTGTGTGCTTCTGATAACCGTTTCCATTTGTTGCATGTCGTATAGTGTGCAATCTCTTCTTTTTATTGTATTTGCATGACATGGCATATCATTTGTAATCAGTCCAAACGTCTGTCAAGTATGTGAAATACGTTGTGAGGCAGACGAATTGTTTCGTTACCATTATTGTGGAATGCCGCATCCAGAGCGATATGGGTCGATGTCACTTTCTTTGAATAATTAGAATGTGGGTAGAATAGTTTGTTAATAGGGACCTACTTATTCACGGATATTTCTTACTTTTTAGTGTCAGTACTAGTAGTCGATTCTACCACTGGAAGTAGTTGAAAGAAATATAATCATGTTCCAATTCAAAATATGTAAATGTTTCCGTACATATGGAGGCCGAAAAAGTACAGGAAATTAAATAATTGATTTTATGTTGTAAACAATCAATTATTTAATGTTCTGCAATTTTTCGGCTTCCATATGAAGGAAACGTTTTTGCAGGAAATTCAATACTTAATTTTTTGCATCAAATAATCAATTATTTAATTTTCTGCAAATTTTTTGTCTCCATATGGAGGAAAATTGTTTACATATTTTCTGTTGTCGGCATATCTAAGCAAGTTGACAGCCTGTATTAAATACATGACATCGGAAAGAAATGACAGGAACAAATACACAATTAATTAGAACAGGTTCTGATAACAAAACGTACATTTTACTTTAGCATACATGTAGAAATAAACTTAGACATGGAAGGTAAACAAATATAAATTCATTTAAGGAGCGATTGTCAACCTAACGGTAGTTATTAAACATGTACCATTCCCCAATCATCCACATGTTGTCTTTCCTGGTCACCGCCATCATCACATTCATCGGGTTCTCCGCGATATGACCACGACTCGAAGGACTGCTTGAACATTGTGATGTGTGAACAGATAGCCGTTGACCTTTCCGGCGAAAACTGCGTCCATATGTGTATAAAATAGCATCTTTCAAATTGCTACCGTCCAGGATAATATACATATGATACCTCAGTGCACCTGTTCCATTCCATCCTGCCCCTGCATGCTGAACGTAACCATTTCCAAAGAAAATAGACTGTTGGGGGATCTACATTTTATGAATTTCCAAACAACTTGAAATTCCGTCCTTTTCCTCCTGACTAAAATGGACATAACGATGGGACCCAGCAGCTATCCATAGAGGTCCAACTTCACTTGCAGTTGTAATTGTGAAGTAACCGGGGGAACCACTCTCCCTGACATCAAAGTCATTGTGACCATGTTGTGGCGGACAATCCTTACCGGTGATAAGGAAGTGGCCATCAACGTTTGGAATTTTTGTCGGCAACTTACAATTTTTATCTAAATTCAGCAAGGTGCACAATCCAATCCATAGGTCCAGTACAGAACGGCGTTCAGCCATCCATAAATAGTCACGATGACTTTCCATTTGATGTACAAGAAGAATTCTTGTACAGTAGTAACGGTCAATGTCATTGTTTCTGTCATGTTAGCCATTTCCAGAATTACCAGTGTT
>JAULBU010060448.1:0-11621 GCA_032358235.1 Odonthalia washingtoniensis | reverse complement strand
TATATTTAATCAATTTAAATATTTAAATTGATTAAATATATTATAATTTCATAAAATTATTTTTCATCCATTAATAAGAAACGCATAGAATGAGAGAGGATATACAGGAGTATAAAAGGAGGAAATTACGTAGAAAAGCTGGGTATTTGAGGATATGCAGGTACATACTATTTGGCGATACCCATAAAAAGAGAATGACATAGGACTAGTCTTTACTATAGAAAAGAAAAATAATCCGACACGAGCACACGAGCACACGTGTAAGGGAGGGACAAAATAAGAGAATTGGAAATCACACTGTAGTATTACTACACGTGTTGAAAATACCACAGTCACCGGCTGATGATGATACATAAATCACTCACGTGACCTTCATTCTGGTGGGGAAGAAGGAGGACACCATATTAATGGTGACGTAACCAACCACCCAGTCACAAGACTAGCTGGATGTATCAGTAGGGGATCAGATCTGAAAAAGACGTCAACAAGTAGCACTGGGAGAAATCCTTGGTGTCTGCACATTACCCATCAGCCAGCACATTCCGCGGCAATAGGTGACCTGAACGCGAATTAGGTTCGGAGGCGAGTATAGTTACTGCACCGCGCTCTCAAATCTTTAACGCGACCGATAAACCGGGAGCAGGAGAAAAAGGAGGTTCAGAGTCAACTATAAGTTGACATTTAACAACGGAAAAGGGCATATTCAACAAAGAAGGACAAACGTGAAGAAATCACAAGGAGCAAACTGGGATTGGAAAGGAAGGGAGCTGAAGAGAAAGGAGGAGAGATCTGAAGCTCAAACTTTGAGAGGAATGACCAATTACCCAAAACCATATCCTTCACACGTTATTAATAAAGGGGAAAACCAAGAACGAGAATGACAAATACTGTGTTGAGGTACGAAAGGGGAGAACAATAAATCGTAATAGAAGAAAGGAGAATCAGGAAAATTATCATAAGGCAGAAGAGAAATATAGAGGGAGATCTAGATTAATAGAAGGAGGTATTAATCTTTGCCGAACAAAGCCCATCAACACTACGGCACAAAGGGCGAGGTAGAGTACGTTGCGAAGCTAGACCGAGAAACAGCAGAACTTCTGGAAGGTTTGTGTGGCCAAATAATGGTATCCGATGCGGATATGCTTTTATCCAAGCCTTTGCAAGGTCGGAGTTTCGTTATTTCCGGAAAAATTCCTCTCCAATCGACAGGTTCGATTCGCTGAACGGGATGAGCGGTTTGCGTGACGCAGCCAACGACAAAATGCTTGGAAATGGTGATTGTGTCACTGTCTATGTTCCAGATACGGTATATAAACTGCTCACATCAGACGAAGATGATGACAGATGATAATAAACGCAATTGATGACGTTGAATCCAATTGACTTACGCGATGACAGATGATAAGAAACGCAACTGATGACGGCGAATTCAATTGACTTACGCTTAAACTGGTGATAACGACGGTAAACCAAAGGAAACCAAGGGGAAACGCATAGGACTGGGTTCGAGAATAGCAGAAGACAATTACAGTATACCGCACGGTATACTGAATTATACCAAATCACTCTAAGTGGTTCGTAGGTTATAACACCAAACACCAACTACACACGTGGACCCCACAGGCACAATGAACGATCCTACACTTTCGCAGATATTATGTGAGCGTATTGTAGATTTCCGTGGATCAGCCAATAGGTACTACAGTATGAGTAAAAAGGCTATGCACGTATCGACATAAAGAGTGAGAAGGGTTCATGACTAAAAAAGACAGTACAGAAGGGGACAGCGATTGGCAGGCGGAGCGGACACGGAGGTTAACGAGAAAATTAGCTAGGGCAAAAGGAAGCGAGCGAAGTCGTAATAATGCGACATTGGTGTTTTATTGGCGGGTGAGAACACCTGCCTGAGCACGAATAATGAAGCTGTCGATGCCTTAGACATCGAACTGATTGATTCATGTGACCAACAGGGCTAGGAGAGGTGCGAGTAAGGAGAGGCAGGATAATAACTTGTTGATCAGATGATGATGAACTCAGACGAAAAGATGGTGATGACTTAGACAACAAGATGATGGTGAATGAGATGACACGATGATGAAGAAGAGATGACAAGGTATTGATGAATGAGATGACAAGATGATTATAAAGGATGATGACATGACAGGACGAGAGCGCCATAAAACGAAAGAAAGTAGAACGATGAATGGGGGAGGAATGAAAACTATCATTAAAAGGAATGATGTACCGAAAAAGAAGGATGAATAGACGAAAGGGATAAGCTTGAAAAGAAGCGTTGATAACGCACGTGCTGGTATCCTTATACTCACCTTACTACTAGTAAGGTGAGTATATATAAGGATGCCAGTGGAGAAGGCTGATAATAGAAGGGAAGGATAAAAGTTGTAGGTAACGGGCTAGCGGTATACATGGTTACGAATATTATTCAATGATAAAAGGTACATGGACGGAGACACAGTGTCAAAAAATACAGTGTCATAAAAGGTACAGTACACGGATCACCCGTGGAAGGACTCTGAATAATTAAGGCATTAATTACACTTGAGTAACATATGACTTAATGTCACTGATACATGCGTCGTGAGGATTCTAAACAAGTGGAAATGATTTAATCTAATACACGTGTGACGCTCCACGGCCCAGCTGGAACTTGATCCAATTCTAGTATACATACTCAACCACATTCGTGCGGAGAGATTAATAATAAAGGTAGACACATTCAAAGCGATTTTTCAGACTCAGAATTGACTCTCAGAAGCGGCTTACCACCGAGCGGATCGACGAAAGAACATCCCACATCACCTGCGGTCGGATAACAACCGGCAACAGAGAAAAATAATCCTACCGATTATTACAGGATTCCGATTGCCAGAAGTCGGCGGAGAGTATTAGCATAATGTCGGATCACGAGCTCGTAAAAATACTTAATCGTATCAGAGCTACGTTGCCACTATAGCGACAATGTAGTTCTGAATGCCTCCCGAAACGTAAGTATAGTTACATTTCGCGAGGCATTGAGAACCGACCCACACTGACCGAATAACGAATTTCCATTGGCTAATATCCTTATTATTATTATTCGTTAATTGCATACCTATTTTACCATAGTATAACGTTGCTTTTGACGTTATCTTTTATTTTATTTTCTTTATTGGCGATCGTAAATCATAACGCTAGTAAGGATTGATATTTTACCTTCATTCCATTATTAATAAAATGTTTACTATTGGTAATAACGCGAACCGGAAATAGAGTATAATAGCAGACGAATCCCAGACCGCTTCGACAGAAGCAACATTTACACGCATCGAGAAGTAATAATATATACTGTAGCATTGAGGAATGCCAACAGTAGGATATAATTACACGTGTATCGTAATTGACTCGAACAGGAATCGACCGGCATTTACAAGCATCAAGAATTAATAATATCTACTGTACCATTGAGAAATACTAACAGCAGGATATTATTACACATGTAATTCGATTGATCCGAACTGGAATTAATCCAATTTCTTGTATACATACCACTCCACGCTGGAGACGACTTTAATGTTTGAAGAGGTAAAGATTAATAGAGAAAACCAGCAACAAGCACCATTAATCTTGAAAAAGATAATCCCTATGTAGAAGGGAAACCTGGCACCAAAATCGCCCAAGGTTTATTAAACCTCAACGCGAGGAGCATGAGAGATCCTCACGCTATGGACGCGTGCTCCTAATCTTTCGTCGACTGCGAGTAGAGTAGATAGGAATACAATAGTATTCATTTTATCCGTTTCTTCGAAGTCAATTAACTATGCCAGGATAAAGTTCAACAACCGCACACTAAGGAACTGCGGTTTGGCGTTTAATCCACACTCACTGAATTTTGTAACTTTGTATTCTTTTCCTCGCTCTTGAAACTAATAAATATAGACAATTTAGCTACTTTATACATGTATTTGGCCTTTTGTCATTTAGGAAGGCTGGCCATTCCACAGGAACTGACACAAGAGCAATGCGTACAGATCCTACAACCGCTTTATCGGTTGTCGGACTCTGGCGATCTCTGGTTGCACACGCATCAAAAACACCATATCAATGAACTTGGTATGAATCAGCTGAAATCAGACTCATCTTTTAACACCATCCACCTCAAATATCAACTGTGCGGACTATCAGGAACTTACGTCGACGATATTTCACCAGCTGGGAACAAGGCCTTTCAAAAACTCTCTGGAAAATCGGAACGACGCTTCGATATTAAGCCACCGTCCCGTATCCCCTGCGACTTTTCCGAATTCCTATTCAACGCTCATCCACATCGAATAACATCCTACAATATCAACGCCATTATGGCCATTTACTAGAATCCTATAATAGCGATGTAAGCTTCTCCGCCTTCCAGTCAATACGTATGCGACTGGCATGGTTGTCAAATAAAAGACCGGACTGTCTATTCGTGATTTCGAGACTGGTTAAAGTCACTGAATTGAATCACACCAACTCCCCCTCTAATTTCTTCACGTGTCTGAACCGGGAGACTACTTTAGCTAAGTGATACGACATAGGTATTTCCTTCCCCTCCTTAGACAAAGACACATTGAAAGTCATTGGTTATAGCGATGCCTCGTTCGACAATAACCTTGACATTTGAAGTCGACTGGGATACGTATTTTTTCTTTTGGACAAAAACAACCTTGTCATCCCGATCCAGGTCAAATATTATAAGGAAAAGGCTTTGTAGATCAGCAATAGTCGCGGAACTGATTGCATTTCCGATATCTTCTACAGCTCCTTCACCCTAAAGTCGAAACCAGCTTAAATTACAAAAAGAACAATGAACCTCGAACGTTTTACTGACAGAAAATCCCTGTTCGATATTCTTTCGAAAGGGTCAAGAACCTCTAAGAAGAGACTCATGCTAGAAGTTGCGGCTTCGAGAGAAGGTTTCAGGCGCGGTGACATTTGAAATATTGGATTTGTTCTATCTGAAGCAAACCTGGGTGATGGTCTAACGAAACCGATGTCAAAAGCAGCATTGAGAACAACTCTATAATCCTCCTCACATACTCTGCATCAGTTCAATGGGTTATACGGCACAAGTTTGATACCCCTTCGACTTCATCACTATTGATCGTAGCACTTTACTTCTTCATTTCCGTTTCTAAAGCTCCCTTAATTATCACATCATACGCAATTCTTCAAAAAGTATTCATCCAATAATAGTGGTATTATTGCTTCTCATCCTGCAAAATCTATTAAACACCGCAATCATACTGATACATGCTTATGACTACTTTGTTAACGAACAAACGATTTAAATACAGGTGGTAAATACATAAATCATCTTAATCTGGCATTCACGATGCCTCGTGAAACATGTTTATTAATTGGTACCATACCGGATGCCTTTGGTGACTTATTATCAAATGCTTTCCCTATCTGAAGAATACGAGCAAATACCTTCTTTGGCATTTATAATCAAAACTCATACACTCGTATAAGAGTAATATGTATTAACTTATGATATACCGCAGGCATAAAAATCTCTTCTGATATATCTTTGGGACGACAGTTACCTTTATAATATTTTTGTTTAGTATCTCTATCATAACTTCGGCAATGATATCTCCTTTGATATTAATAGAAAATATCTCCTAAGATATAAATTTAGAATAATATCTCTCTTATCACAAAATTTAGCAGTAATATCTCGTTGGTATGATCATTCTTCATCTGGTATAATATTAACACAAGAAAAGACAGATTTTTACGAACGTTAAAGTTTTTTGTAATACTTTTCTACATTGATACGTGGAATGCATTCTTACAAACAAATTAAAGGTGCAAAGACCCGAATGGGGGAATGAGCAATACACCGTGTATTGCCTCCTATTACTTTCTAGGTCCAAAAAGGCTACAGTGACAGTAGCCTTTTTGGACCCAGAAAGTATAGCCCACACTATTTAGACATCAAGACATGCAGCTGGAAGTTACTAACATATGCAATCTGAAAGCCTCATGGTAACACGATTCACCCGGCTTCTACACGCAAGGACTATTGTCTCTTATTCGGCTTTCGACATTCTAGTAATCCTATGAGAACGTAAATTGCACCTTTCCTCTTTTCTTTTTCTTCCCTCTTTACTTTCTTTTTATACAATCACTAAACAACAAGTTTAATGTGTTTTAACGGCATAAGTATTGATATCAGTCCATAGAGGTCGCTTCAATAACTCGCACGTGCACAGCTCGAACACTGGTTAGAAACCGCATCGGTCGCAATGTAAACGCTTCCCTTTTAAATATTGTTCACGTTGTCGCAACTTGGGAGCACACTTTAGGCTGTTGTTTGGTCTGTTGATGTTATTTTGGAAGTGAGGACGTTTTTGCGAATTCGTGTGCAGCTTCGCGAAATTTGATTACGATTCATATTTAGACCGGGCGGTTGGGTGACGTATTGTCCAAAAAATGTCATGGATGACAAAGAGCTTTTTCTTCGTCCAATTTTGACTTTTCTTTGAAAAGTGATATGGAGTGTGCCAACGCTGTTTTCAGTGATGAGTATGTCAAGTTGCCTTATATCGCCTTTTTCAGGGATTGCGGTCTAGTGAACGACACGACTGGGGAGTGAAGGATTTTGAGCTTGCATATCTCATTTCTAAAGAGTGGCATACATTGCGGGTTGAGTAAGTAGATGTATGTACAAAGTTTGGAAAGGCTAATGGCCTCATGAGGTTTTGTAGATGATCTACAATCTCAAGATCCAACATGAATGCTGGGAGACTTAATTCACCGAGTCGCAGTTGAACTTCCGTTTGACGGTCAGCCGAATCATATTAGACACACACGTCACTTCGATTGAGGGTGATAGTACGCTTCCCCAATCGTTCTTGGTTACGCTTCACATCTATTCTGATAAAACGGCAATCACTGTAATATGCAATGCTCTGGTGGCATATTGAGTTCACGCTGTTATTTTGAACTTTACAGCGCAGTTCAGGCATCACATCATAGACAATGGTTATGCACCAATCAGTTTCCTACCTGTCAGGAACCAACCGATATTGACAGATGCAAACTTAATGGGCTGTGATGATATGGTTTCCATTTATGGATTTTTATCTTCCAATACTGTTCTTTTAATGGATAACATATTGCTGACGTCCACATCTGATGGGCGAACAGCAAAAATAGTTGTTATCCAGCAATATTTAGCAATTGTGTTATTCCATTTAGGCGCCCACGCACAGTCTGGATTCTAACTAAAATTGAGGACAACCACATGGAATTGTTTCCCAATAATACGGTCATTGTTGAATGAGTCTCACCTTGTTTGGTTCCGCGGTGCAGTTAGTCCCATATCTTCCCTTTCCTTTCCGATTTTTATTTAGTATACCTCTCCTGCCTCCTTACCGTTAGCCACTCTCTATAATTGTCACCCAAGTATTCTCTCCTTTATTAATACTACGTTGTTTTATTTCTCCTCCATTACCTTTTCCACTTTACTATTCTTTCCTTCTCTCTTTTCATTTCTTCGCCAATTCCTCGCTAGTTGCCCTACAGTATCCTTTGACTATTCATTCAATCAACAGATTTTGTAGAACTAGCGTGTATTACTGTCACAGTATTAACTACCTAAGGTTCGCGGTTGGATACTCCTCGCTGCGTATTCTGCTAGCTGATAAGTAGGCTGTTACACATTTAGGATTTATCCCAGTGGCACTTGGGTGACGTCTTTGTCGGATCTGCCCTGCGAATAGGTTTCACAGCGCTTTTAGTTCGTTCTAGACGATGGTTCGTTTTGTTTATTTAATCTGTAACTCATTCCTCCTTCTTCCTCTTCAGCAAATTATTTCCTTATTTTATACCTCCATTTTATCGAGTTGCAGTTCTAATTGGCACATCATGTGTGTACATGATGCTTGTTCCTTCCACTATTAGATTTTATTCTAATTGATCTGATTCTAGCATGTGTCTACTATTGTTACCGAATTTAAATTTGTTAATTGCCTAAATAGATTATCCCTTAATTGCATAAAGCCAATTATACACTTTCCCACTTGTATCCAGTGTACTTGTATGTTTCATGACGAACATGTCATAAGGAGAATGTTTGACATGTTATTGCAATTTTTGTTACCATATCAATATTCCTCTATGCTTTCAACATACCATATTTTATAATTATTACATAAATATTGTGATGTAAGTGTGTCATTGACACTCAAAGCTCGGTGCAGATTTAATACTCCAAGGATTCTGTTTTGGGTGTCTATGATATTGTCTAGTCTAAGGTTTGGCTATTTACGCGGTTAGTAGTCATCAATACCCAAAGTGAGTTGTTATTTCCAAGGATGGGTTTCGTAAGTACATCCGCTGGGTTGTCTTTACCAGGTATCCAGGTGAGGCGTGATAGCTCACCATTATTGTAGCTTTCCTTGAAGGAAAAGAGATCTATTTGCAGACGTTTTTCTTATGTTCCACCATCCTCCTCTATAACATCAAAGAGCGTCTTGAAGTCGACGTAGCCGCATATGTCCATATTCGTACCTAATACTTCCTTGGTCATACCCCGTAAGATGTACGCATGGTCAAAGAAGAGGAAAAGTGCATGAACCTCTGCTGGTAATATTGATCGTGTTACGTGCTTAATCGGTTGCTGACTGTGAAACGCATACAGTAGATATAAACTTTGGGCCACACCAATTACTATCTCCCAGATGGCTAAGAGGGACACACTAATTCTCAGGTAGACGGCCACTGTAAATTAACCTCACCCATACACGTATTCTTCTGACTCACACTTGGATATAATCAAGAAACTTGTGTGAACTTCTCCACATACTTTAGTAATAATATCTACCGTCTGTGAATCGTGCTTGACGTTCTTTTTCTATAAGAACACCATATCGCACCTTTCTCTGTCACTCTCTTTCATCCCTCTTCACTTTTTACAACATTAAACTATTCGTATATTGTTACCGACTTCGGTGTTGTCACCCGTCAAAAACTTCACCAACCCCGTATCGTTACGGACTCACGCTCGTCCAGACTGAACCTCGCTTGCTGTAGTCAGTAAGCCAGCTACGCTCACCCTTTGCTCATTTCCCCGTCCTTACTCACGGTCACCGACCGTCCTCCCATCAAACCTCTATACGTGCATACATCCTTGCTCACGACCACCGACCATCAAAATCTCGATACGTGCATACGTCCTACCCTACAGCAACCCCGCCTTACACGTCATTAATACGATATACGTATCATATATCGCTATACGCAAATACACAATCGTACCCATTTCTTGACACGTGATGAAAAGGCTGTACATGGCGTTGATTGTACACCGCCAAGCCTCTGTTGATTCGTTGTTCTACGTATAACTTGACAATCCGGATTCTTGTACTTGGAACTGAATCGACCGTTCGAGCCGGACCAATCAAAACACACACAAAAAACTATATCTTGAAATAAACCAAAAGAATTTTACTAAAACCCAACCATGGACGTTGATAACATTGATCAACCATCCAGTATACCTCAACCTCGACGCACTACCCGCGACCTCAGCTCATCCAGCGCCCTTGCACAAACAACCGCCTCTAATGAGCCACTATTTGAATCCAAGCTCATATCGAGGTACAAACGATGTCTACGCCGCAGCGTAAATTTCAGAGCCCACTCTCGACTTGCTCCAACCCTTGCCGAAATTTCGAATGTATTTCTCATCGAATTTTCCATGCATGAATCAACAACCATCCCTCTTCATACTAACAAACATAACATGCTCAACTTCCTCATCAACACCCTACCGCAGGACAACTCAGTCACAACTCAGTTGTGACTCAGTTCAACTCAGTACCACCTACTTCAACATGTCTATCTCAACTGTTGCACTCCTAAAAGACGTTTCATATCTCTATTATCTACCTGATCCATCTCTTTATATCATAGAAATCATGAAATTAGACGAGACCGGCGCATCAAATAATTAACTTCTCATCCACCTATGGTTGGCATCAATGACCAACAAAAGCGAATCTGCGCTCTACAAAATCCTCTATACATGCCACCAGCAACAAAATTTTGTGGATTTCCAACCAACTCCCATTCCGCCCATACAATCAACTCGTACGGATACAAGCCTCACCCCAATTTCACCAGAACCACATATATCCCAACCAGCTCCGCCTACCTTTAAAAAGGATTACCATCCGCCTACACGCAATAACCCAAAAAACCACCCTCTTGGTTTAGTCGGCACATCTGCTCCAATAAAGCCGCATGAGCAACCTTCTACAGAAATCCATACACCATCCGCAACACAATTCCTTAATTCCGGAAAAACTGCTTCATCAATCTCTACTCATTTCAAATATCGTTTCTTCTGCGGAGAGATTGAAGAAATCATCGCTAACATTCTTCGAGACTACGAAAATTATACGAAAAAACTAGACCTAAGCGACGAAAAGAAGGCCCTGTTGTCAGCAACATCCTCAAAGAGCCATCAAAGGCCTTCGTCCTTAACAACTACGATCCAACTACGTCACTCACTTCCATCAAACTATTGATGATAAATGAATTTGACTACGCCAATCGCGAAAAGAAAGCTCAAGCAAGACCGGACAACCTCAACCACATAACTCAATTTTATGTACGGGAATGACATCACTAACGAATGGGTTGGTCTATCAAAGTTATGCGCCTTTATTGATAGACTGAACAGGCAGTGAATTCAAATCTTCCGGGTTAATACCTACAAACTTCAGATACTCAGTACATACAGCGGTAGCCTCTTTCGACTGGGAAAAGAATCTTAGCACAAACGAACTCTAACGCAACCAAACTTATCAAAGCTTCAAAACAGCACTCTCACATTCTATTACCTTAGTGAACAAATCCGCTGCGATCGCAGAAAGAACATCTAAAACCTCTGGTCCTAACTTAACCCTCTTCGGGAAATATGACCAACAGCCTCATCACAGATTCAACAACCACCGCCATTTTGGAAATAAAAATTCAGATAAATTCCCATCACAATCTAACCGCGCCATGCACAACCGATTCAATACCAACAACTTCAACAATAATCAACGTCGACTACAATTTAGAAGAAGTCCACGGAAACATAATGACAGAATCTAACGTTCCGTCAACATTTCCTGCAAATCGACGAATCGAATCGATCGATACGTTCGTGTGATTGAATGGGGTTTATGCAATATCCATGCATTTATCGAGTCTTTACACTATTTGGCGATTTGTAAGCACTTAATTAGAATCCCACAGTTAGAATTACTAACAGTGGAATTTTGATACACGTGTAAAAACCAATCAGATCGATCTCGGTGTTGGTATAAATACCACATCCAGATCGAGCTGAACAATAAAAGAAAGAAACAGACATTAACAGAATAACCAGAACCCCCCAGATGTCAGCAAACCCGACGAAGTCGAAAGACAGACACACAACCGGACGACTAGGAAACACATATCCACCACCCAGACGGTTGACTAAAATCCAACGCGTACACGCAAAAGATAATTTAGCGATTATCTGTCGACTTTGGGAGACCATTAGCAGCCGTAGAGGATACTACCAATACCCAGATCGG
>JAULBU010060437.1:0-11621 GCA_032358235.1 Odonthalia washingtoniensis | reverse complement strand
CCTCTTTTATCATACACTCACCTACAGTGTCATATACACTACATTGTGACACGTTACAGCTTCACTTCTTCAAGAACACTTCAACAGTATTAAAGTGTTCATGAGATGAGAACCAATCCGTCTCGATTGGGTTCTCATCTCATCGATCTTTTTGTCTCTTCACATAAAATATAGCAATTTGACATAAATTAGAAAAAGCGTTTTAAAACAGAGAATAAACTCATAAAATAGAAATTTTTATGACTGTTTCTATTTTATGAG
This sequence comes from Odonthalia washingtoniensis, assembly GCA_032358235.1. Classification (NCBI taxonomy): domain Eukaryota; phylum Rhodophyta; class Florideophyceae; order Ceramiales; family Rhodomelaceae; genus Odonthalia; species Odonthalia washingtoniensis. The sequence continues at coordinate 11,360 of JAULBU010060437.1, read as the reverse complement.
TTTATTATTATGTTACCTACGGTAGTAAATGTCTTCACGGGATTCTATACGTGTAAATAATGTAGCGTAAGAAATAAAGTTTATGCAAATAGAGATTAACATTCCCATCTTCTTTTTGTCCAAAGCCCCGTCTTCAGTACTAGTTCTCATTACCCATTGTTCAATTGGATGGTCTAAAATAAACCTTGATAAAACACGTTCCAAAATATTATCATTCTTGATTTTCGTTTGTGCATCTGCTAAATTATTTGCAGAGATAACGAATGCTATTTTATCAATCTCGAAGTTATAATATGATTGTTTAACAGTTTTTAAGCAATTATCAAACATTTCTCGGTATTGCTGGTTGCCTTGGTTACAATATCGAATAACAATAAACTATCGGTGATCATAGCTATAGGTATTTTCAATTTTGTAATAGATTCCAGATCAAATTTAATCGAGTAGGCCATATCGAATGCATTTAAAAATGCTATTGTCTCACTACCTAATACAGATCGATTATCCGTTTTGATTTATAGGAAGAACAATATATTGGTTGGCATATCTTATATATGTCCGTGAGAAGTATAATATATGCAAGCTGTGATGGTCTATCGTAATTTGAAGCAAATGATGCGTCGGGATATACTAGTAACCTAAGACTACTTTTATCTATCTTAAAATAGTTCAAGGATATATATGTAGCGTTATGAAGTTTCTAAACGACTTAGTTAATGTCATTTTTAAACTTCTTTGAATTTTCGTGAAGATGTTATATAGTAACTAGGGCTAATAAGCCAATTGCGCAAGATATATCTGCTCTAGTTTGCGAAGTCCATGATAATTTTGCTCTCGTAGATCTGAATACTTTATAGTTTGCATCGTTCTGTAATATTTTAATACAGCTAATGTATTGCTCTTGGTGAATAGAAATACTTTCATATTTATTGCTTTCATCAATTTGAACACCTGCAAATTGCATTGTGTCCCATTCTATTGGCTTGTATTGGAATGTGGCATCGGTAAGATTTGAAAATTTACAATATTCAGAATTACCACCATGTAAGCTATCATCAACGTAAGTAGCACACATATATATTAGTTCGTTACAAATATGGTTTACGAATAAGGCAGGATAGGATGTACATGATTCCATACCTAAATACCAAATTTTTTTCTAGACGATTTCAAAACGTTTTGCCCCAATAATCTCCACTATTTGTCAGACAATATAATGGTTTTAGTAGTTTTAAAATTCTATCTGTCTTTAGATTAAATTATTTGGGGGGGGGGGGGAGGAGGTGTTCAATGAAAACATCTCTACTGAAATTTTCTGTGCTTTGTATGTAAGCTTGTGTAACACTGTAGAGAATTTTTGGAAACCAATAATGGCGGTTATGCCTACCATTATTTTGGTTGAATATTGCTTAGAGAGAGAGGTTTCATGTATGAGTGCATCCTTCATATTGTCTCTATGTACTTGAACTATAAAACGAGCTTTCCAAACTTCCTTTTTAGTTCCTTCATCTTTTATTTCTAAAATAAATCTACCTCGTAGTATTTTACATCTGTAGGAACCATTTCCCGACAAAGGATTCCCCATGTTTTACATTTTATTAAGTCTTCTATCTCATTATTTTTAGCTTGTTCTAATTGTCATGTTATGGAGTCGGCTAGTTTAATCTCGCTATGACCAGGTGAAGCTATACGGAAAATAGGATTCCCGCCAAACAAGGACTAATATATCAAGTTCACATATCGCGAATTGGTTAGATTATTATTATATTAAGGCATTTGTACAAGAACGGAAATATCGTATGCCATTACTGAATTGGCTCGCTACATTTCTGATCCGCACGAACAACATCGGATTAGCCTAAAAGATGTACTTCGATATGTTAAATAGAAAAGAGAACATGAGTTATTCTATAGTAACAAAAGTAAGTCGCATATTCTGCACTTTTACGCAGACGCATCTTGTGTTGATGACCTCCTCACGCGTAGATCGACTTCTGAAATGCTGACTTACCATGGTGAGCATCTGGTGGATTGGTGCTCTAAGAAACAATCAATCACCACCCATAGAAGAGACGAATCTGAATATGTTGCAGCAGACTCAGAAACTAGGGTAGGATGGGTGATCGTATTTCTCAAAATGATTTGGATGAAGAACAGAAAGGATCCACCGTGATACATGAGGACACTGTCCGCAAACACGAGATACGCAGTATTGGAAATACTGCGTACCTCGTGTTTGTGAAGGGAGAGGGAAAGTTACTCACATCCAAGCACATAGGGTTGCGATACCATTAACTTAGAGGAAAAGTAATGAGGAAATAGAACGACTTGAGTACATCTCTACCAAATATAAACTTGCCGATATGTTGACAAAAGCCCTAGCCTCTAGGCAATTCGAATTGATGATGCAGAAAATCATCTTTAAACCAGTTGAAGATTACAGTCATCAGTCGAAATAGGACGTCCCTATCTTTTTAAGTTTTACATATTTCTTTTTATAAAAAAACTTTTCAAGGTTTGATTGAACATATAAACCTAAAGATAAGTCATGGATTTTGTAAATCCAAGGTTAATAATCGATATGTTCATATAACTAAGTTCAACATGATCTAATTTAATCTTACTAGAGCATATGAAAGTAAGTTCATTTGTTGGAGTATTTGGATAAAGGTTTGAACTTGTTTTAAATGTTGGAGTTGAAATGTCTAGTTGGTTTAGAAAGTGATGCATATAAAGATGGGTGATGCGCCAGAAACGCTGATTGAGTACACGAAGGTGAACGATAGTTGATTGCAGGGCTAGTCTGATGATTCGCATCTATTGACTGCATCGTGGCTTGTCTCTTACATGACGTAATGAATGGAGAGTATTGAAATAAGCTGCTTGCTTATAGATGATGATAAATAAGATTCACATGGCTGAGTTTGACGAATGAATCGTCGAAAGAAGAATGCGTCTGAGCTAAGAAGTTGATGAATTATGTGCGCGAAAAATTGCGAGATGAGAGTGAAGATGAGATGAATAGAATAATTTGGAAGTTTAATTTTTTATCTATTGGTGACAATAGTCGAGCAGGGGTGTTGCAATTTGAGATGACAATACAAGGTGCACATGACAGTGCTGTAACGGGTTGCACCTGTGCATCAAATGGAATAAAAATGATTTGTCGTTTGTTAGTACGTGTAATAACACGAGTACTGTAATGAAGTATCACTACTGTTCTAGTGTCCGTTTACACTGTACTATGTTAGGTTACAGCTAATGATTTCAACCGTAGTCGTTCTTGCGCCGAGTGTGAACAAACAAAAATTGGAAAAGGAACATATAGCGCAAGCATGCGCAGTTGAAATTTTACTCTAATAGAAGAATACACATTTTTTTACATTCGTACTACCAATCAAGTTTTTAATTAACTATTAACTCTACCTTTATTTTCAACAGTTCTGAACAAATCTGTTATGATTTCATGAAGAAAAAAAGTGAAGAACGATAAAAATACAATTGCCCTCACCCATATGTCAAAGTGTCTATGAATTCCGAATTTCATATGAACAACGCAAAAAAAAGCGGTGTAGTACAAAATAAACAAAGGAACATAATATTTTACTGAGCAAAATAAAAACATTAATGAGAACGTCCCATATCAACATTGGTATAAGCTGTAAAATAAACCGTTTTTATTAACTACGCAATAATACGGATGTGGTGGCGCGAGATATATCGACGTCTCAAAAATTAGCTCTATAAAACGGTCGACAATCGCAGAAAAGGGACACGTATCCCTCATTCTGGGGCATCACCATCCGAATATTCATTGCTGTTGATCGTCATATTCGCTGCAGGGGCTCCTTCCTTATTTGACGGACTGGTCTGTTCCGGGTCTTGACCACCTCGAGGCGCAGTAGTATGAGCCATGAAAACAAACTCGTCATATTCCTCCTCCGTAGACGGTACCAAGGGATTAAACGGTATTCCACCCGGTCATGTCACGTGGAATACGTTCCCCAATAGATTAATCTCCGGCCATAGTATAAATCTATTTCACTGAAAGAAAATTGAAAATTGGTTTGGGGTCAGCTTTGTTATCGCTCCCACTGTGACGATTTTTTTTGTGATAAGAATTCATTTTATGCTGTGTTTTTCTAAAAAGGCGCTGACCAACACATTAATTTGTGTCTTTTTCCTTTTATTCTAGAAATATCTTAGTTGAGGTTTTTGTCAGATATCTCACAGCATGCGCAGTCAGTGCTAAATTGCACTGGTGCTACAAGGTTTCTATTGAATGTTGTGATTGTATATCCCCAATACTGACTTTTAATGTTGACTGTAGTCAACATGAAATGTGCGGCCATGTAAGTTCGGCAATATAATCACCCAAACCATCAAATTTGGATCACACAAAAAAGACATCATGATGAATTCAGCGCACTTGGAGTTCCTGACGTATCTCACTTTCCATGGGATTAATGGCCTCGTCAAAATTGGTCAATTATGAAAGTTTTAACTGCTCCAAAATTTCGTTATGTTAACTACAGTTAATAAAAAAAATATTATTTTTTGAATTAAACAAAACTTACTTTTCATAATTACGCATGCAAGGGCGTTCCCGTTACATGACCTCAATGTATCAACTTTTACAATGGCTGTTCAGCCCATTTTCGTGGTCGCAATGAAGCAGATGAATGCAAAATTGACCAACAACTAAGCCGAAGACCTGGCCACTTCCTGACGCATAAGTTAACCAGACACAGCGAACAACTGAAGGAAGACATATGACCCCTCTTACCATCAACAAAAACGCCACAAATTACACAATATGCTAACTTCTTCTGACTCTGAAAGTCTCCATGTAGGACATGGAGAATGACCAGGTACGTCTGTTCGTAGCCTCACCATGTCATTCTTGTTAAAACACAAGACGATTACGTTTACACTCTCCAGCCCTAGCTTTGAGAGCAGAAATATCATGTGACGGAGGATCATGTGACGGAGGATAGTTATCGTCATCTTCAGACGCTGCATTTACTTCCATACTTCCCCTTTCTCATTTCCTTCAACTCACCGAAATGGTAGTCGAGATTAAATCTGTTGTTTCTGATCGTCGGGCAGAAACAAAGGTATACAATTGTCATTATTATGTGACCATTGAACAAGTGGAGACGCAATGCAGCGTATTGATGAAAGACATATATCTAAAATAGATTGCACAAAATATACGAGTACCTTGAAAATGACCGAACATTCCGACGCCCGTATGAAAATGCCAAAATTGAACCCCAATACTGTCATTCGTTGTAATAGTTGACCAACGTGTTATTTAGCTACATATATATTAAAAGTTGAATCTCCTACTTCACAATAGATAGTATCAGCAGTTGCAAGAGATAAAATGTTTCCAAAGCTGTTACAATCGTCCCTCGTTAAGAGATCCGGCATAAGAGATCCGATTCGCTAAGAGAGCCAGTAGCTTTACTTGAAGTATATCAAATTAAGAGTAAGCCGTGAAACATCCAGAAATGGTGTTTTTGGGAATGACGTCAACACGTGGCACACGTGGCACACGTGTGAAGTACATCATGCCCTTCTGGTGAAAAAGTTAAGTAAAGTGGTTTGCTTTGAAGCCGTAGCAGCGTCCCGCTTCGCATGCGCAGCCTGACGAACCACATATACAAGCCTTGCCAGTGTTGCAGGTCCCACACCTCGGGTCCGAGCGTCCGTCACAACTGTCCGCAGCCACTCCTCGTTTTGACAAATTCTTTCGTGAGTCCCTTCAATTGCGGCCGTCTCTTCCTCCCGTTGCAACACGTTGTCCTGTTTAGCTGTTCTCGCCGTTAACTCGTTCAGCTCAATACTTCCTTCATTTTGTAATCATTTCACAGCCGCAATGATTGAATCTGGGTCACGCATAGAAAGTTCAGCCTGTCCTACATCTCCTTCCTTGATTTCTGAAATCCAATTGTTGACAGCGACATCCAGTTCCTCGCCAATGGGCTCCCCCGCTAGGTCGCTCTGCACACGTAGCGATCGCAATTCATCATTAAACAAATTAATGTCCTCCCTCTGCCTCTCATCACTTTGAAAATGTCCTTCTGTAGTCCAGGGACTTTCCGAGACTTCGAGAATGCTGATTGTGTCGATTGCAGCAAACCGCGACGCTCGCGCAATTTCTTCGGCTTCTATGCCGGGTGTGCGTGGGTAAACCAATTGTCCAGGATATTCAAGGATGCTATGAATTTTGCTCATATGAACAGTGTTGAGAATGCCCTATTGTAGCCAACAATTAATGACTGTCCTTTTTGTGAGCTTTGACATGCCGTACCGAAGAAGCCGCATTGCATCCAGCACATGCGCGCCGTACCCATATTTTAGCCCTGCAGTCCCAGCTCTTTGCTGTTTTCGTAGCACCCGCAGCTCGACTCTGTCTGGAAATGCCTCTATCGTTTGCGGTAAAAGACTCGCACGACTGTGCCTTTTCACGGCGGCGATGATCCCCTGATCCATTGGTTGATGAATGGAGGTTACGTTCGGAGACAAGAAAACGTACTAAACCCCTTGCAAGTCTGGTAGACTTTTCCTATGCGCACTGCAGTTGTCGCAGATCATGCATACATTGGCACTTGTTATTCGACGAACGGCAGGGTACTAGATCTTCTCAAGATAATCAGGGACCAAGATATCATTCATCAATGCGTTGTTTTGAAAGCAGTAGAGTTTTTCAACTCGGTCGCTCGGTTCGGCTAAATAAAATGCATTCGTTCATTTCGATTTGCCGATAACCATGCACTCGAGAATGTTCGAGGCATCCGCATTAGTGCAAATTGTGAATGTGGTTAGGTTCTTTGCTTCCATTGCCTTAATTACTCGTGCTTCCTTGCGGGATTCTTTGGGAGCAAGGTATGAAACATTGGGTAAAAGCTGGTACACCAAGCCACTCTCATCTTGATTGTAGATGTGGAACGGTTCATACTTTGCTAGAGTTTTGCAAAACGTCAGCATTGTGTCCCTAACATCTTGCACATTTACATGTCCTGCCTCGCCGTGTACACGAACACTGCGAAGTGCATGGCGTCTCGAAAAATTTTGAAGCCAACCCTTGCTCACCTTAAAAAGCTCTTCGCTATTGTTATGTTTTTCACGTAGCATCCGGGCCTTGGTCTGAATTACTTCACCTGTCACAGGCAATCGATTCTGACGAGCAAGCTTCACGAACGGTAAGAGTTTTTTCTCTAGAGATTTGGTGAGCGTAACGAACTCTATCTCAACCATCGCCTGCAGTCATAGACTGCAATTTGGCTTTCATTATGTAGAACGACTTGACTGCTCAGAGGTATTTCAAACTGTTTAGCTGGGTCAGACATTGAGCGGCTTTAGAGTGAGTCATAATAGTTTATGACTGTCTTGCGATATTCGATGCTGTAGCATTTTTTTCTTGGAATCAAGAACTGTGCCTCGTTTTTTGATGATGGGATGGATTGTTTGTTGCATTTTTGGCTGAAGAGACGTTATACTCGACGTCTTCATAGCAAGAGTCGCACAATGTGCTCCATTACTGCCGAAAACAATAGTACGTCTAGAGGTCGTACATGTGTACACGTGGGAACTTGGCCAAGCAGAAGCCTCTCCCTAAGAGATCTGATTCGCTAAGAGAGCAAGCTGGGCTGTTTGAACTACCCGGATCTCTTAGCGAGGGACGACTGTATGAGATACGGAAGTTTTCACCTCTGCTGTTGCAACTCCCAGAAATTTCCTATCCGAATGTATACCTCTCCATTTCTGTATATGTAGATGAAACGGAGTAACCTCTATATCAAATGTAGCAATCTCATCAGGGGAATAAGCAATGTAGTCTTCACCAGTCCTACAAATCATTTCAATATCGAAACAATTACATACTAATCCAGACTTAGATAGCGCAGAAATGAGTGAATTTTCCGTTGCGGAACCACGAATCATACATTCAAAGCTTCGTTTAGAGGAGAACTACGTCTGTTTTTCGGAAATGAAATTCCCATTTCAAATGGCGCAGTTGGGACCAATCCCCACATACACTATACAGTTCATTGATTAGAAGGTATTGGCAATGTATAGTTGAGAAATATACAGTATCTGTAGATTTTTTGTATGACACATTCGTGGCCCCTGCTCAATTTGTAGATGATTTGTATGGGACATTCATGGCCCATACAGTATTTGTGGATTATTTGTATGACACATTGACTTTCTCTACACAATTTGTAGATTGCATGTATGACACCTTCAGGTCCCTTCACTATTTGTAGATTATTTGTATGACACATTCAAAAACAATTTCATGTTGTGTAGGTTTTTTGTAGTTTGCCGTCCCCAATAACTTGGATAGGTGGATATCCGGTGGGGTGAAACGGCACCAAAAACTACAATGATTGAATAATGTATGTAGTGTACATTCATAGTTGACTGTGTTAAACGGAATAAATTACAATAGAAATCTCCGTATGAACTGGGAACGTTGGAGTGACACGAGGTGTCATCTAAAGAATCTATGCTTCCCGAATGGAAACTGAATGGGGACATTAATTCGAACTGCGGCATTCGCAGTTCGGTTGAATGTAGTCATTACAAAATCTACATTTCATGGTAGATAAATTGAATGTGACATTCAAAGTACATCCGGGATGTGCAGTTAAAAGGACCATATACTACGATAATTTATGAAAAATATATTAGAAATGTGGGTATGTATATTGCGTATATCACTGGAATGCGGTGAGTATGGGTATATAAATATTAAATAATGAATATATAATATAGTATATTATATAGCATATATTATATATGTCATATTATATGTCCCATATATCCTTATCGCATTGTTTGCGATAAAGGATATGGGACATATAATATGACATACATTATATATATAATATATAATATGCATGTCATATATGTAATTTTTTTATTAAGGTAAACGGGAAAATTCAAAAAAGTAAGGGTGAAAAAAATAAGATATGAAACAAACTAGAAAAAACTGAAATGAAAAAACCGTAATAAAAAACTATTTATCATCACTTGTATATATGTAACTAGAATCATGAAACCAATACCAAAAAAGGTATTGTGAAAATAGGATCGGTGAATTTGAAAAATGTACCACGATTAAAAACCAAACAGAACACAGAATAAAGTACGGAAATAGAATGTCTGTATCTGTCTGTTCATGGTCACCTCAGTGTGGAAATGCTGGAAAGGAAGAAAAGAAGGAAAGTAAAAAAGGAAACATGGTTAGAAATATGAAATAATAAATTTGTTGTATACGTAAAGATAATTATGAAAAATATACATACCGAATAAAGAAATGCGAGTAGACTGTCAGGTTGTGAAAAATAGAAATAGTCGTTAGAAAACTGTTGCGAAAGATAGTATGTGAATGTGTTATTGTGAATATATAATGATGAAAAGAAGACTGTTTTTAGAAAAAAGAAATTCAAGCAGACCAAATTTCCGCATTTTGGTGAAACCCCAAACTGTCCTACCGAAGTACGAATATGTCGAGATGTGCGTTATTGTTATGTTTCGGCAAGGCTGCTCAGGGATCCAACAAAAATTGGCACTTTGACTGAAAAAAGTTGCGAAGAGTTGTAAAGATGAAAAGATGGTGGAGATACGGAAGGAAGGAGAGAAGAGTTGACAAAACGGTACACTCTCGGAATGGTACTGTTTATAAAATGACTTGGACGGTTCATTGTGTGAGCGTTTTGAATAAATTTGAAGGGGCACTAAGTTTATGCCTTTTTTTAAGTGACATGGTTATTGTTGCAAAAATTAATCAAAATCTTGATAGGACTATTTGAAGACAATTAATACGATCAATTGAAGAAAATTAACAGGCAATATGTACTAATTTTCTTCACATGGTCCTAGATTTATTTCAAATTATTTTTATTTTGAAATCTATGACATTTGGAATGCCATGAAAGATGTGAGTATAAAACAGAAATAGGTGCCTATTACTGTCGGATATAATTTTACAGTAAAACTGATTTATTTCCGTTTCACCTTCAGGAATGTCACACTAATGCAGTACATACATGTACAAATATATATACAGAAGAAGGTAAACAAATTTATGTAGATAGATATATGCATATACGCATATACGCATAGATGTATATATATGTATATATGCATATATACATATTGGTATATATATATATATATTACGTATACATATGTTATATGTTAAATTTCAGAATTTCTCAGACATATATTCATATCTTGAAGATATTAATAGGCTATCAATATCTTAAGATATGAATATATGTATAAACTGATATACATCATGTGTATCATATACGTATATACGTGTATTATATATATATATATATATGTATGTATATGTTGTAGACATGTATACATTTTGGTGTAGATATATATACATTTAAAGGTATATATAAATTTATAGTTAAATGTATGCCTATATACTACAAGTATATGCCATCTTACAAAGACATCAATTGATAGCTGAACGCACCACTTCCACAAAACATGAAAAAAACATAAAAACAATAGAAAAATAGAACACAGTGAAATTATCCCCGAGGAATGACATTCGGATCAGCAAAAACAGACTCAGAACCGCCTACTGGTTTGATTACCAAACTGTCACTACTGGAAGACCCGGCATCTGCACCACAATTCTAAGCTCCCTGAGAGTTGTCTTGAGAGATTCTTCTTGAAGGTGGCTCTTCTCCATCTTTCCTGAAACTTCCATTATAAGCATAATACACAGAATCCTTCATCTGAATGTCATCAAGAATTGATTTACCCAAGACCTGATCACCTCAACAAGAAAACAAATACCCACAATTATACCAGTTAGTTCCAGCTAGTACGCCTAACCATCTAAACGTGTGCCTCCCATGCACTGTCACCTAAAAAAGCTACTGAAAGTTAGAACCGTACTAGACCTAACTATGGTACCCAAGTGTGTCTCCTAATCTTGTAATCTAAAGCTTCCGCCGACTAACGACCAGTGTCTTGGATTCGCTTTTGGAGTTCTTGTTCTCTATAATAACGCCACCAGCACCATTCCCTCCCTCCCTCTCCTTTGCTCCTTACTTTACTTTAAATCATTAAAGCCAGTTTAAATGCTGTTGCAGATAGGGTATTGATATCCTTTCCCCTCTAACGTCTCCAACCTCCGTATTAATACGGAGAACCGTGCGTATTTCTACACTTACCGCTCCGACCTGACCTTCGTTCGTACCTCGAGTGCCTCCCTTTGCTTCTTCTTCTTCCCTTCTACTCGATCCCAAATACTCCTCCAGGTTGCCTCAAGACAAAAGACCTCTGTACTTGCATACCTACTGTATACTATCTTC
>JAULBU010060426.1:0-11621 GCA_032358235.1 Odonthalia washingtoniensis | reverse complement strand
TTTGAAAAAGAGATAGGCATACCCAACGATTCAAAAAGCTCAGGTTGCCGACCGACGCTTACCTATACTGTAGGTATGTCAATATCGACAAGTCCTAAATTATTGCAACCTGTAACATATTACACGAATCATTAATCAATACAGCGGCTGTATTCGTATTCATAGTGAAGCATCCCCTATTTGAGGGACCGCCCTCGCTATCCATTGTCAGAGTTTCAATCATATAAATAAGTCTACATATCAAGATTTAGCGGTTTGTCTTATGAAATACGCCTTGAATCAGATTCCTCCCTACTGATCGCCGACTCTCCCTTTAATGATAAGTATAGCAACAAGTTTATAAAATATATATTGCAACAAAACACAACCATCAGCTGCTCCACGATAGACTGTCCCGTAGGAGTGGCAGGGGAAAGCGAGGGATATACAAGGGAGGAAGTTAATGTGTGTGCAGATGATGAAAGAAATGATCTGGAACAAGTACCTATCGTGGAGTCTACCGTCACTGGAGACAAGGAATCGAACATATCGAATAGTACTGATGACTGCGGATTAAAAAAGAATATGATTATGCAAAATTACGGGTATGGCGGAAATGAATCAAAACAGATAGCGTGTGTAAAATATAGGAAGCGTAGAAATTAGGGGAAGAAGGTAAGCGTAGATAAAGAGGTTATTGTGTGCGTTCTGTGCGGTGGATCCCCTTGTTACTGGTCACAATATGGGGGTGACATTACTGTAAAAACAGACGCTATGGTGAATGAACACTATGGCGGTGAAACACCGAATGTGGTTCGGAAAATGGCTTATAAATCTTATACGCATTCAACGTCCTCGTAGCGTATTAGAGGCAATACGCCATGAATAGACTGATGATGCAGGGACATACATGGGTTTTAAAGAGCAGTATTATTTCATGTAATGTGAAACTGTTGGTAGGAAAATATAGCATGAGTTATTGTATGTTACATTTTCCATTGTGTTTCCGCATTATCAATGTTATCTTTGCATTTTATTAGACGGGTACGACGTTTTTACCTGTAGATGATTCCATATTTGTAATTTATGTAAAGAAAATCGGTTTCTCCGCTTTGATTTCTGAACGTCCGTGATAAAATGAAAAAAGTTTTACATGGAATCCAGTTTTACATTGAATACAACCGCAGTTGTTCACTTTTGCAGACCTTCTTCTGAGCATATGTCACAAAAATATCACGGGGTGCTTTTCTGTCAATATTTTCTATTATAACGTGCTTATCTAAATTTTTGGATAAATTATCAACTTAATTTTGGTCAACATTTCTTAGTGAAAATCTAGTTGCAAGTGTATTTCTCATCGCTAAGATTAAAGACGGGCCAACTATTTGGGAAGCTACTTTGAGATTAAATTTCCGCACAGAATAAAAACATTCCCCTGGGACTGTGACTTTTTACAGAATAGTAAACGTGTTTTGAATTGAAGCGTCGAGGAAATACGTGAAAATTGACATTGGAACAGGTTTTTCTAGACGCATAATACTATTAGTTGATCTGAACTGGTCGAAGCGATCGAAGCGATCGACTGGGTTCATGAAAAGGTTGTAAGAAATAACTGGTGACGGTAAATAAATAATGAGTAGTGCGAGTCATAGCTTCAGTTTCCAACCATCGTTGATGTGGCACGAAGTCATGGGCGAATTTCAACGTGAATTCACAATTTCCCTCCATTTCCTGTAGTGGTGCGTCATCCAAATAATTTGTGTAAAATGTAATCACTTTGCGGTCCTTAAAAAGTATATAAACAAAAGTTTTGCTTTAGTTGCTTCGGAATTGCTACCAGTCGCTTGTCCAATACATGAACTAAAATCCACAATCCCCTTTCAGAATGCTCAAGCATCTGCATATCCTTTTTTATACCGATTATGTTTATACCATCTACAGTATTCATAGGGATGGTGCCCAACATCTTTGATTCACCATCTGTAAACAATAATAATTGTTTAGCCAAAACATGCCTTGTGTAGAAATCATCTGTTACATATTGTCTACCAGTTGTCGTAGGTTACAGCTTTGTTTGATGTGCCATCTGCAGGCACCAAAGTGTAGATGCACTATCTTTTTTTCAATTCAGTGTCCAATTTAAGATCGTTTACTCCGCCCAAATCCCGAAATAATGTGCAATAAGCAATTGGGGTAGAAATACCAGAACGATTACCTGAGTTATTATCCCACATACTATGAAGATATGGAACCTCCCATCCTACTACTAGGAAGTATCTGATACCAAATTTAATAGGTTTCGCCTTCATATATGACCTTGAAGAAGTCCGGGATTTACACCGTATTGTGTTCTCATCGCGGGCACTAACTCCGACGGGAACGGCTATTTTAACACAGTTCTTTAAAAATGTCCCGTCATGGTACGTACCAACTGCTGACGGCGGTTGGAATCCCATTCATCCAAGATTCTTTTAAAGATCGTAGGCCAAGAAAGGCCTGTCAAGTTTAACACATCGAGACGACCCTATTCGTGCGAATCATAATAAAAGATGAGGTTCTTGTCAATACGATGATAAAGTTATTGCTGATTATGATGATAATGTGTTGTGGATATGAGATTATGTTGTTTGACACGATGATAATGTTCTTGTTCATATGACATGATGTTGTGGAGACGATGACGATGATGTTGTTGATACGATGATAATATCGTTCGTGATATGATATGTTGTTGTAGAGATGATGATGATGATGTTATTGATACGATGCTAATATCGTTGTCGAGATGAGATGATGTTGTAGAGACGATGATGATGTTGTTGTTGATACGATGATAATGTCGTTGATGATATGAGATGGTGTCGTTGTTGATACGAGACGATGTTATCGCGACTATGATGGTGAAGCTTTCGGTAATAGGATAAGACAATGCTTATGATGATACGAGACGACGATACGAAGGTAACGAGAATGAAAGGGAGAAAAGGAAGGAGCCAGGAAGGTTGGTGAAAGAAAGCGTAACGTACAAGGTGAATGTCAAATGAAGGAGGATCAAAATAGGCGAGGGAAGCAGAGTAACAGACAAGGCTAAACGTTATAAGGGACAGAGTAGTTATACAAGTCATGAAACAAGTCATAAAATACAGTAAATTCTGTATACACGAATAATTCATGATTAGCATTCAGGTAAAGAATAATACAGTATAACGATACACTTGTTTGAGAATTAAGAGAATTTACTTTAGTAATTCGATCACTCACTAAACGTAATATTTCATTACATGTGTCAGCATGGAATCCCACTTGTGATCTCATCTGATTTAGTATACATACGACACCCCATCAGGGAGATGAAAAATAATAAAGGTGGTAGACATTTTACGACATTCACTTTTACTCGAAGCTCCAAATATCTCAACCGGATCGACGCACGATACAAGACCGCAAAGACTGAAAACCTTTCCTGCAGCGAGCTAACAACTAATTGGTAAATCAAGAGGCGACTTTGGAGCCACCTTGTAAGCTTCAACACACGGGAATTTACGGAAATATTCACCACCTCTCCGGACCCATTCATCGGCGAAGGTACCTAATCGTATCAGAGTGACAAGCATACATTTAGTGCATAAATATGTAGCATTCGCTAACTAAATACGCGACATTACGGACCACAAAAGTCCCAGGAAACACCACTATTGATCTCTTACATTTACACATAACTAACGTTTTATCTTCCGCGCTTTTTGTAGCCCCGCTTTCGATAAACGTTGAATATTGTCGAACTACACGGGTAGCCTAGGATGACGGGTACTAGACGGTGTGAAACCAACGTCTTGTGGTAGTACGACGCCTTGTTGATATGTTCCACATGTATCGGGTGTATGGTTTAAGGTTGTGTTCAAGATAAAACGTGTACCATACAAACAATCACGCTCGGAGAAGATAGCGAAGAAATAAATGTGCAAGAGTGTGGGTCTGAGTTTGTGGGTTTCATCCCGTGAGAGAGTTCGGATAAATGCCAACGAGAGAAGCGTAAAACAATCAATGGCGATGATATCCTTTGGGAAATGAGTACAATGGATTTGATAAGTACATCGAGCCGTTGAAGCATTACCTGGTAAGGTACTGCGAGACTGTGATAACGGAAAATGGAGAGGATAGAAAGAATGCAGATGGAAGCAAAGGTTTATTAGTGCAATGTATTATATATATATATATAATGTACAGCTAAAGTTAAGACAGGAGAGATGACATGATAAAATAAACTATAAAATGCTTTTATGTTTATACGTTGACTTTTTTATAACTTCGCTTTATTCGCAGAGCGTGATTTTTTGTATACTAATAACATAAGAAGATTCTCGGCAAGAGAAATTTGCTCGGGTACTTCAATGTCTAACTGCGCTACATAGGTCTCACCCATGTCAGTAACCATAGATCGAGTTTTCTTTTCGATTTCGTCTTTCAGCGCCATCTTCACCTCATCCGGTAAGTCGACCTTGCTATCTACGATAGCATGTACAGAAAAAACAAGTTTAGGAACATTTATCACTAAAAGTAGACAACAAAAAAAGCATAACATAACATAAACATAAACATAAAACATAAAACATAAAACATATGAGGTGAGGAGTGAAAACTTGAAATGTCTTAGGCGATTTCAGAGACTTGCGTAGACAGACTAATATGAGAAGGGGATGAAAAAGTAAACCAGATGTATCCGATGGTTTCTCAACCGTTGTCAACACCGCTAATTGTCGATACTATCCTTTCTATATTGTCGATGACAAAGCGCTTATTTATTTCGTGCATCTCGAAGATGAATATGGAACCATGTTTGGAATCGGGTTTGATACTGCCGGAATACTGCGTAAAAATTTGGTCGTTATTGGTGCGATGAGAATGGTTTGGTAGATGTATCCGATCCCAATGGATTGCGCAGATTTTGAGGATTGCACCGCTTCGTCTTTACAGTGCATATTACTATAAAGGTTATACTAAGGCACATGTGTACCGAAAGAAACCTTTTTCCTTCAACATCAAGTACACAACAGATGCACTGCACTTGTGGTGTACTTGATGTTGAACTGTCAGTTGATGATGATGACCGGACTGGTAGAAAGAAATAAACAACATTCAGTGAACAAATTTTGCACAATAATGTCCAACTCAATAATGTTATTCCGTTCACTACGGAACCACGCAACAACATTACTCCGACAACAGAAACTGAAACGCGCGTTCTGCGCATCATAGGGGAGCAAAACATTGGACACCTCGGCGGCATGTGTGAATCGACGGAGTAAACTGAAGAGAAAGTCAAGAAGAGGGTACCGCTACGTGTAAAGGTGGACGAGGGAGGCTACTCGGAATTTCAATACGCCTTCCACCTTGAGAACCTCAACTTGGCCCCCGGCGAAAGGCGAGGCGACATAATTATCGACAATTAGGGCATTAAAATATTCACCGACAGCATCTCGTTAAACTACTTATCCGACTCTACTCTATTCTATCATGAAGAGATGATAAGCTCCTCGTTTCAGTTAATTGATAAACCGAACTCCGATTCTTCCTATGGTTGTGGTGTATCTTGTTTAGCTAAACAGTAATAACAATAATCATCTTTTTATTTTTTTTCTACAAATAGCATCTTATCGCGCAGTGAGCGCAGTGATCCCATATTTACATCTCGAATAAATGGAAACAAACGACAATTTTGTAACAACCCAAGTTCTTCATCACTGCTCAGTCTGATCGGAACGGCCGCCAATCCCTGCCTGTCGATTTAAATTCTCGGCATCAATCCAGCAGCGTTACTTCCATTTTTGGTGATTAACAGCCAACTATACCCGATTTTCACTTGCTCCCTGATATTTGCACATTCCCACTGATTTCCGAATGCCCTGTTCAGGAATTCTTCGTGTAATTTCAGTAAGTCATCTTGGCTATGGCGAAAGCCTTCTGATACATGACACTACCGTTGACTTTGATATGCCCATGGAAGATCCATGCCCTAACCTGCATTGGAGTCTTAACAAATTCCGTCCTATACAGAAATGAATCCAACCGTACTTCCAATAATTGCATCAACTCCGGGTCCATATTCATCCGCTTTGCTCACGATTTATCTACATATCTTCGAAACTTCCCATCCCGCATCCCCCGTAGTATACCTTCATCGTCTGCTTCTAGAATACATTCACGCTGTACATGTGTCCTTCAATCGCCTTCCCATAAAGGACCGTGTCGCAGCCTCCAAAAATTGCTAGCGGTAGTTCTCCCACACTCAGCGCGTTTCAACATGTGCGTGTCCCCGCAGCTGCGGACCAAGAGTACGCGTTCTAGAGAAATGGCTTTGTTCCGTTCGCATTGTCTGACGACGCCCATTTTTTCTTGCTGTCGGCCGTTGAGGAAGCTGACTGTTTCTTCGTCAGTGGCTACAGAAAAATGGACTGATCGAATAGCCGACGTAAGGACCATAGTTTGTAATCGACCGGCATGATGATGAAGTGGTTTGGTTTGGGTTTTTGTTGGGATCGGGGCGTTTTCGAAGGAAACAGGGTGTTTGGGAGGTGGCGTGAGCTATTTTAGTTAAAATGTAGTGATGGGCGACTATTATTATTACTTTTGATAAGAGCATACACGTGTACAAAAATGAAGTTTTCAAATGTGAAAGTTGAATGTACATTGAGGTGTTGGATGTCCCTTCCTGTCGCACGTACAGATCGGGACTTGATTCCTATCCATAATGTACAGAGTGTAGCGCACGCTCCGGATTCCCGGCACGTTCGTACGTCTGCGGTTATTGCACAGGAGTTTATGGAGCATCTTCTGTGTGTCGACGAGGAAGATGGTGCTTTCATCTCTGATAAAATGGTTGGAGACATATTCAAAATACGGCGGTATGACCACACATAGTCTCTTACCAGAGATCCAAATTTTTCGAAAGCTGAACATGTAAGACTAGATGGCGGTGACGGCGACGGTGGCATCGGGGGTCGTGCACGACTAGAGCAAGTAGACGAGGCTGAGCGCTGCGTGCAAAAACCTGAGATCTAAGGGGATGTAGAACCAGTTAAAAACGGTATACTGAGCAAAAATATGGGCGTCCTCCTTCTCGATGTTTAGTAATGGCAGTAGCTAGTTATGTGAACTGCTCGGTAGGCATAAGAACCTATCATTTGTACTTGTCAATGCCTCGAGAATCGTGAAGGGTGTTGATTTTATATCGACCAACGGGCGTACTGCGTCACTAGCAGCGACCGCTCCTTCATGTCCTTGTAGAACTTTGATAGCGTTAGTCGCTGTAAACCGTATAAACTAGTAGAAATGGTATAAACCCGAAGATGGATATCTACACACTCTAGAATCCTAGGTCATGATATATACGGTATACTACACACATGTTCCACCCTACTCTAGAATATTCTATTCCACACTTACACGTGGTAATCTTCAGACTACAACATTCTATTTCCACATGGTAATATTCGGCCTATTCCTACTGTCACTGATTCGGCTTTCGACAAGTTATTTAGCGACGAATACTTCAAAATTCTACTCGCACCGGTTAGCCTCTTAAAAGACATTGTTACAATATGCAGCTTCCTAAACTCTATTATAGAGATCTTCAACGCCGGTCGTGAAATGATATACGATCCACATGCTTCACCACCAAGAACCCTCAACTCATGCCAACGGTCCCAATTCATGCTTTGCCTGCAACACCATCACCTCCTGGTGAACAAAGTTCAGAGACCACTAGACCAGTAACACCTACTCCAACTACCGTCATAAATGGGGAATAAATTACGGAGAACCAGAATCAGAAACCAACATACCATCCGCTCGGCTTGAGAGGCACCAACACACAACAGTACACAATAATGAGATATATGACCGACGATGACATCGATTCTATTGAAGTATAAAACAAATATCAACCATTTTAGATGAATGTGGGACAAATCAAGACCGCCATAAGGGGAAACTTCAAAGATCGCTGCTTTGGCGGTGAACTTGAAGAGAGTTTTCCAAACGCACTACGCGACTTCAATATATTCAGCAACCAGCTACAACATGATGAGAAAAAGAAAGCCCAATTCTTTAACAATGTTCTGAAGGAGCCTACACGAACATTTTATTCAAGTAACATAAATGAAGATATAGATTTTGAAACCATGTCGTCAATAATGTTAGCTCAATACGACTCAGAAGACCACCAGACAGAAGCACAATCAAGACTAGGCAACTTATCACTCCCTGAATACGTGGTATAACACGAGAGAACTGACGATGCAATCGGTATTTCCAAACTCACAACATACATCAATCTTCTCAAACCTCAGTGCCTTCCACTATACCGCAATGAGACATCTAAGCTGAAAGGTTTGAACTCAGAGGTCGCCTCTTACGAATAGGCAAACATTCCAAGGACCAACTGCATATAAGGGAACCACACCAGCTGAGATTCAACACAGTTCTGGTACCTTCTATAACACTCTCCAAACAAAGAGACAAGTTGGAAAAAAACAAAAATCCTTCATAATATATGACCCTCTTCGGTCAATACGGAAATCAACCACAAAAGCGTTATTGAAACAGAAATTATCAGTATTGCTAAAAAACTTTAATCAACACCAACAAAGTAACAAAACCCCCCACGCAACAATAACAATAAACGGAACCCATCCCGACAACACAACCAATAAGAAATGTCACATCGTAATTATCAATAACGAACACCCATACATAGATCATACTGTTAAAGATTTGTATTCTCCACGTGGTTATCCTCGAATAGATGTCCAGCCCGGGAAATTAACAACTACATAAAAACTTGGTTAAAAAGGGGAGAATTCCATCTATATATTGGCAGATGTGATACATGGTTGCGAATCTGACACATTCGACACGCCAATGAACGAAGAGCATCAATTGGAAGAAGAAAACCATGACGAAGACGAATCCGACTCCTTTTCAACGCAGCTGCTCACCGTAAACAATCTACAAGACTCTACTGATGACAACTACGAGTACGAACTGGACGAATATATCATTTCATCGCAGATCTTCAAAATACTCTACGCAACATCAGACCCATATGGCACGAGTAATATATCTCATCACAATACAAGATTAATGGAAATAACAGAAGAACATAATGAAAAAGCAAAGTAATTGACTGCAACAATGTTTATGTCGATGACGAATATATGAAACTGAACACGCACTTTATACCATCCTTTTGTGTGCACAGCGGAGCACCTCGCAGGGTCATCGGAAAAGCTGCATTAAAACATAGAACATATCTTCAACATTGCAATAAAAATCAACAACTCTAAGTTATCTACTAAATTTGGAAACAAAATGTACTCATAGCTAGGAACAGTTACAGTCATGCTCGCAACTCTATCCACAATCGAAAATATTTACGTCAAACTCAAAGTGGTAAATGTAAATATACCTCCGCTAATTGTCCTTGAAATTCTCGATCACCATGGCTTAATGATAGATAATGGGAACAACAAGTTAGTCAGAAAGACCCAATTCAGCGAAGGAGGTACTACGTTTTACCTTGAGGAATGGTTTGTTCCGATCAATCAGAGATCGTCATCTCACCTTCATACTCTACTTTATCATTTTGAGAAGTTAGATATAAACTTCAGCAAAGTATAATTTAGACGCCTTCACCGGCACTTCATCCATCTAAAACCAACCAAGCTCTTCAACTTATTACGAAGAACTCACCCAAATGACGCGGACGCTCAAATATTGATGATCTTAAGCAACATTTTGTCAAGATGCAATCCGAATCAAAGGGTAGCTTCCCCACCACTCCGTTTAAGGATTAGTTTTGAATCAGATAGATAGATTAAATGAAAGAATCTTTATGGATTTCTTTTACATATACATAAAGAACGCAAAAAACAGTATGCTCCATATAATAGACGAAGGCACACATTTTAGTACTGCCATTTGATTGAAAATATGGAAACAAAAACAATTTCGGCGTCTTTGATCCGAAACTGGACTTCATTATATACCGGCCTCCCGAATAGAATATTGGTAGACCAAGGTTAAGACTTTGGTGCTCTCTTCATAAGTGTCGTACAGTACACCATACTGAACTAATACTGTAGTAAAGGATGTACAATCAACCTTGTGGGCAGTACAGTATCCTTGTAGGAAGTAAAGTATTGAAGGTGGATCCACATGTAATGTATTAACGTAAGTGATGCGTGTTATGCGTAGTGTATGGTAGAAACTACATATAACGGTGATATGTAATTATGGAGGTGATGGTGTAATACGGGGAGTTATGTGAGATATGCGTAGGGTATGGTAGAAACTACAGATGATGGTAGTATGCAGTTATGGGAGTGACGGTGTAATACGAGATGTGATTTGAGATATTAAGGAATGGTTAAGGCGGTGAGAATGGGTCACAAAGGGCGTAGTTGAACAGAGCCGGCGTGGAAGGAGGAGTGCAGAGTGAAGTAAGCGAAGATTAGCGTGGCAGTGCTGGGAAAAAAGCGAAATAGGACAGAAAGTGAGGTAACCAATTATACAACTACTGACTGCAGCAGATTGATATAAGCGTGAACGTACAATAATAACAACTATACAATCATTGTTGACTTCAATTGAAAGAACGACTGCACACGACGGGTAATAAACTAAATTGAGTTTATGATTGTAAAATAAAAGTGAAAAGAAAAAATAGGGAGAAAAGGAATAGTGCTTGTGGTATTCTTATAGTAGAATAAGAATGCCAAAAGCGGATACAAGACAGAAGATCTTTTGTCGTGGAAGGTAAAATACTTGTCATCATATACACGTGTTCCGTTGTATGGTCGTCGCTGAAGCTATGGAGCGGAGTGAATTATACACGTGTTGCACCATGTAGGCTTGATAGTGAATACATACATTCTATCGAAGTAGATTGTGTATATGTCACGTAATAGTGTGGGTATTACTGATTTGGAGTAAATATCTGAAGTCCAGTTCAACAATAAGACCTGCCGCATTGGATGACATAAAGATGGAAAGAACCGGCATATAAGAAGACAATAGTATGTCGATATGTGAAAGATTCCATCAACAGATCAGGAATATGGTTGTCGCGCGCCCTTATGCCTGATTCCAAATAGTAATCTTAATTAATATTAATATCTTTCTTGATTCCCCTCTTTTGTTGTGGTTCTCCTGATGGTTCCTCCATCCTTGACTTAGGATGTGACGTGGGTCCTGGGCGAACATATGATGTATATGTGCTGACATTTAGTTTATTCCACGTCTTTCCACACGTACAGCTGAATCCTGACACAAATTAGTGCGATGTGTCGTTAGTCCTGATATGGCGACTAGCAGCTGGTCACCACTACGGTACGTGGAACGAATATGTAATGCGAAGACGACTTGTCTTTGGACTCAGCCCCGTAAGTGTCGTAACAATGATGGTACACTACCTGATAAACCTGGATGGGATGGTTGATATGATAATCTTCCTGATGAGTTAGCGTCGTGTTTTGTTTACTTGAATCTACCTCTCTTCTCACCGGACCGAGAATCATCGATTCAATCGTGCTTAAGTAAATGTGAAAGTGTCCGGTCATTTCCGAGAAGAGATATACATGTAG
>JAULBU010060415.1:0-11621 GCA_032358235.1 Odonthalia washingtoniensis | reverse complement strand
TTCACCACTGAGGACAGCAGAAATGATAATGTTGAAGTGATTATCAATACTTCTATCATAGCAGTATTAATAATCACTTCACATGATGTTGGCAACTCTTCTAAGGCAGCTTCTTTCTGATACATGCAGTTCTAGGAAACGTATGGTGAAATATCTATTCTGTGAACAACTGGGTTATACATGCCTTCTTTCAAGATACCATTTGAAAGCCACTGGAGCTGCTGTAATAAAGAAAATTCAAATTGATGTTATAATAGGGAAGGTGTTACATAAACATGTGGAAAATTAAAAGTAAATGGCATATTGGGGCACTACAAAGATGGATTATATGATAATCACTTGTTTCGAATGTAATAAGAAACCAGATGGTGTCCTTTACATCGAAGTATAGAGCATGGAAACGCAAAATAGTGATGAAGATAGTTTTGATAGGTTACTGAGAACCTTCCTCGTTCAATATGATGCTGAAAAATATTGTTTGAATTTTGTCAAGAATGAACCTAGTACATTCATCTTACATACATTTCTTGGTTACATTACAAACAGAGATTATGATAATACAGTTGATGGTACAATTTTAAGCATTTCGATGTTTGATGCTTGGGTTATAACCAATATTGACCTGTTCACAGTGCAAGTGTAGTGCGGGGGTGGAAGGAAGAATTATTCAACATTCTTTGTGGTTCCAACTTCAAACTGGATACTAAACAACTAATTGGTTGTATCATAAATTTTGTGGATGAATGGCATGAAGGAGAATTGAAGATACCGCAATTTATTGAAGTAAAATATAAGGGGAGGTAATGGGGATGGAACTTGAAGGTATTTTAATTGTAACTCAACCAAGTTCAGTACGTCATTTTATTGCGGTTAGAGCAGAATGGTTTCAACCTTATATTGGAAATGATTTCGGTATTATTAACGATTGCTACTTAACCGAGATAGTTAACAACTGAACAGAAGTAAAGAAGATTGAGAAGGCATATTATATTGAGATTAATGATATTTTTCAATATACGAAGGGATAATAGAACACATAACTTGCAACATTATTTATTTTTATTCTTTCATTTATTTCGTAATATGTGATGAATGAAATTATTCAATGTTACTGGATTCTTGCGTATTGTAGGATGTAAAAGATGTACTTTTCGCCGTTACATATAACATGTTGCATTTTAATTTGCGAATCCAGTTGTTTATCGTCAGTAGAATCGGTAAATATTAAAACGATTGTATGGAGAGGGTAGCTGTTCCGTAAATGGTGCAATTCCAAACTTGGATCGTAATACGTGGATTGATGAGGCTATTGTGTCTAATTGTACTATGTAGAACCATTCTTAAGTTTCAGTAATTTCTCCATTATGATATTCTTCAATATATTTCAAGGTATGATCCATTTCATCTTCAGTAGCACATCGGAGACACACAAAAATCAAACTGTCATCAACACCTTTCAGTGGTTTAGTACATTCCAAATACTTCACAAATCCATACTTTCCAACAATGGGGGTGTTCAAAACCCACCAAGTTGGTTGTTCTCCCAGATAATTTTAGATGTAATAGTGGCAAAACACGTTTGCAATGTTGAAATGTTCGTAACAGTTTCCATAGCCACTGATAACAAAAAACTATTTTTCGTTTCTTCATACTAAGTCCAAATTCTGTCGCGGAGGATACCCTCTGTTTTTTTTGATCATTGAGAGGAACAGGGTTGTACCTGACGACATTTTCGCTTTCATCGTATTCATTTAGTGTCAGAGTATAACCAGGATATATGAAACCATATTTGACTAATTCCAATGAGACGTACGTATGCGATGGCAGCTGCTATGACTTCCCAACAATATTTCTAACGAGAGAAATGAAAAATATGAGGCTATCAGTTGGTAAACATTTCAAAAAAGGTTGTACCTTTTCCGTTGTGGAATCTATGGTGGAGACATATTCTGTTGGAACAGAATGGAATTGTTGAAATGTTACGGATTATACGTCCCGGACGGGACGAGATAGAGAGTTGGGAATGGTTGGTGATTGTCAATATTGAATGTGTCGTTGCGGATCAGAATTGTGTCTGATTTTTCGCAATGTTGGAACCATGTTGGATACAGTTTCATCCATACGCGTTGAAATACGTTTCGAAGTCGACCTGCATGACTGTTTTATAAAAATATAAAAATGTTCATATGGAGAGGCATCGAGTATAGTCATTTTACCCATTTCTTGAATCTCTTCTACGATATGATTGAGAAGATGAAACATAAATATATATATATATACCACTGTCACAATGGGGACCAAATGTCGACATAATGAATTCTTTCATATGCATTATTTTTGTACCAATGTTCCTGATTTCGTATTGTAACAATCCATATCTTTCATGATCACATAGTAGGGCTATCATAGTATCTGCGTAAAGAGTAGTTTTATCTTTGAGTGATGATTCGTCTTTAAATCCTGAAATATCATCTATGAAACCTACAACGAAGGGAAATACTATGTAAATATTTCTGTAATATTTCCCTCCAAACATGCCCCACATGGAATTTGTTGGAAACATTCCATTCAACGTCTGTGGTTTCCCTTTGGTAGAAAAAACTATCTGTAAACCAGGAAGCGCGACATGGTTCTCAATTGATACTAGAACATAGCTTCATGTTTGTAACAGTTTTGTACGCATCTACTGAAATGTATTTCAAAGACGTAATTCCTTCCATGGATTTGTGTTCATTCGGAGATTGGATATGTAATACATCATGCCTGTATCGATTAACCTCTAGATTCCCAAATGGAGGTTGTGTAATAGTTCATATGTGAATGAGCTAACACATCCAGGGAAAAGCAGTCGTGGGTGCAAAATAGATACCTTAACCCATAGTCTCGACCATAACGCCATTGAAATATTATGAAGTCATTCTGCAGCCTACTCCAGACTAACTTTTAGATCAAGTCTATTAGTATGAGGAACATTTGCAATATGTCGAAGAGACACATATTTATTTCTGACTACAAACATGGATTCCATTGTTCTAGTTGGACAGAGCTGTAATATTTTTATATCTATTGTTGTAGCCATGTAACGAAATATACTTTATCCCATAGTATCGCACATGACGCCATTTAAATGTCATGAAGTCATCCTGTAGCATGATCCGGACTACCTTTTAGATAATATCTATTAATCTGAGGATAATTTGCAATATGTCCAAGAAACACATTTTTATTTCTGACTACCAGCATGGATTCCATTGTTCTAGTTGGACAGATCTGTACTATTTTTATATCTACTGTTGTAGCTATGCGACGAACACAAGATCTTGTAGGAGTTGCATTGTGTCAAACACTAAACCAATCTTTTATTCCAGGATGTCGCATCAATACGAGTCGATCAACGTAAATAGGCACCATCGAAATATGTTCTTGTGTAGTACTGTAAATCCCACATTATATTTGTTTAACAATGGTTGTAGGGCCATCGTCAGAACTTTTTGAAGCCAGGTGATTTTTTATCGCGGCCTGTTTAAGAAGATGTTAATGGGTGTAGTCTGTAGCTTGTAAATTACTGTACATTTCTTTCCAGTCATTCTCTCCGTCTTCATTACCTCTTGCGTCTATTTTCTGGAAACCAACTGGAAGGAAACCAACCAATATATGACCATGATCAATAATATAACGATGAAACTTATCTGAAAAGTTAAGTAACGTGACGTGTATTGGATATGCGACAAGTGAGTTTGTTTTCAACTTTGTAGCAGTTTTGTCTCTATATATCTGTATGAGACCTACAAAAGATTTACCATCCTTGGTTCGACATGCCCTATTGTCATTCCTCACAAGGTTTATATCACTTGATCCGCATATACCTTTCCTCACTATGTGATATAGAACTTGTGTTGGTTTTGCTTCCATGGGGTGCGCAATCCTATCGCCCATAGGTGTTAATGGAAGAAAAGTTACATCATGGTTGGAAGCTAATCTAAATTGATTACGTATTACATCAAAAATGTTATTAAATAAATGTAAGACTGTCCAATTTCCGAATTTTCTGTACTTGAAATTTCCACTTTGGTGAACCCATCGTCTTTTAAATGCGAGTCAGTCAATGTCATTGTTGCACACTTCTCGGCACAGATTTAGTGCAGAAAGTTTGTCGCGGAATAATTTCATGCCAAAACTATCATCACAAAGAAAAGATAAAAACATGGGCCCATGCTTCGTATCAATAAAATCTATGAATGTTCAATGTAGTTGTTGTACGTGGACCCATCTTCTTGAATTGAATCCGAAAATTCTTATACAATATGCAGTGCACATAAGCCATCCGAACTGTCCGATATATTGGGCACGGATGTAACTTCACCATTACGTATGCACCTCTATCTATATATCTGCAATCAAAATTGTCCCCTGCATACAAACTTGTCCCTCGGAGTTATGTTTGATTACATGTTACGGAGTACATACAAGATCACTCATGTCTTTTCATATTAATCTATGTTGTAGAGGATTTAGTACAACTTCTGTTTGTACATTTAAAAGTTGGAATTTTTACTAAAGTATGATACTTATTCACGTCCTAGTATCGAAATAATACCTAGTTGTATATTATGCACCTACTTCATACTTATTATGTCTTCCTTTTACATAAATGCTTGCTTCGCCAAGGCAACACTGTAAGCCCTATTTTTATATCAACAGCAAGTTATGTTATTAAAACATACATGTACAAAGGCAATATAGTGACACATAGTATATGTTCTAACACCATACCTTACCATAAAGAAAAGGACAGAGACAAAAAATGCACTTCATTGTTCGTCTCTTCCCTTTTATTTATAGTAGGGTATAGTGTTAGAGCATATGTGTGTGTAGTGTGTGTATTTAATATTTCAAATTGAAGAACCATGCACCAGTTGGAAACTGGTGCATGGTTCTCCAATTTGAAATATTACATAGTTGCTTTTGCTTTTCCAAGTATAATTTATGGATGTGTGGTACATGAAAATATGAAGTGATGAATTCATCAGAAACTATATATATTATTCGGTACGGTGTTCATGTACCAATTCAGATTATTACTATAGATTTATTTATCCCTATTCATATTTAATAGAGAAGAATATAGAGAAATATATCTATATTCATAATATAGTAGATTACTTCAATAACATCAGGACTTTCTGTATCTCAAAATTCTATTTGCCATTAAATAAAATATAAAAAATTTACTTTTTAATTTTTGGCATTTTTATTTTGCCAAAAATCAAAAATGTTAATTTCTGACCATCTTTCAATTCCAGAAGGAATTTTAGAATACAGTACTATCAAAATAGATTCTCTGAAAAACAACCTGGAGCAATATTGACAGGAAGCTACCTTTTCAATATTGATGTTAACTCACCTCGGCACGGTTCGAAACCGTGCCGAGATATCTCCACCACACAATGCTTTGTTGACATCTGCTTATGATCCGGTAAAAATCTCAATAGTATATGGATATCACTTGTATTTAGAATTACAGCTGTACACAATACACGATAATCTTTTCCCATTTTAGTACAATAGAAGTATTGCAACTAATTTTTACATTGTCGTAGTCCTGCAGTAATGTCGCTAGAAATAAGTGAAACTTCAGATTGAAATTCTGGGAATTCACGAAAAGTCAATGCACTTGGAAGCTATAAATAAAAATGAATTACGTAAAATGTAAACAAGGCCAATAAAAAACATAATTGATTTTAATGATAAAATTATACAATTTCTTGTCTGTAAAATGTTCCTATACGCTGTCATAAATATGTTATTGAATGATATCATAATAATTAGTCTCTTCGAAGAACTTCATATGAACAGTCTCCAAATTGTCTCGTTATTTTCCTTCACCACACGTCTTAATAACTTCTTCTGATATTTTCTTACACTCACTTAGGGATTCTACCTGTAACATAAATAGTTTCGCATCAAAGTCATCGTCAAAAATTATTACAAGTATTTCGTGATAGCATTTTCTGAAACTTCACCACCCAGAATTACCATGAAAGAATCCAGGGCCTTGTTCAATATACTGGACCGTGTGGTATCACGAGCCAGTCCAGACTTGGACGAGCTTTCCGGACCCCCTACCCTATTAGACCGTGTCAAAATTCTAGGACCTCTGCCTCTATTTACATAATCATTATCATGGCGTGATCAAATCGATGATGACGTCTCCATTATACTTCTATTGATAGTGCTTCAAGAAAGATGATATCAGAACAAAGTCTCACAGAGAGAAATGAAAAGTATCGTTGATTTCCCGAGTATATTTTTCTTTTGGTTACGTATTTATGATTTATACCAGTATATCACTCCATTTCAGGACTACATTCTGCATCACCTGAATTATCAAGTTTCAGAAATTAAATACTACATTCCTTCGTTACATGTGCATTTCATGTAAAATTGTATCCCACGATAATAGGAACCTATTTCTATTTCATACTCACGCCTGCGTTCCGGTTATTGGATGCCCACATTCAAGAGGTGAATGTGTACGGACATGCCCAGGGGACCTTTCATTATTGTACCGATATGAACGCCCGCATTGAGACAGTAGCAGGGCGGTCATTAAAAAGTCGTAGAATGCTTGCAGTACATTCATATTTCCCAGAAATTTGTAATTTTATGAAGGGCCGGCATTCAGTGTATCTAGTTCCGTACATGTATGAAAAATAATCGTAAAATGTTATAAGAGCTGCGATTTAGGACATTTCTGTCAAAATAGTTTAAAATATTTTATTAAAAATTAGTAACAGCTGTGCATGTATGACCTCCAAATATAGAAAAATTGAAACGTACACACTGGAAAGTATCAAACCATGCAAATATGTACGTAATGAATGCTTACATTTACGAACTGAAAGGGTGCCATTCACGGTTCTGTGAGATCTCAACCGTTGCCGTTACATGTCGATTATGTAAATTGGAATACGTGGAAGATTGAAGGGTGATCATAACGACAAGATATTTTTGAAATTGTCCAATAATTTGTTCATAAATTTATATGGTGAGGTAATCGGATTGAAGTTCCCAGTAAAGGTACCACTTCAAGTTGTGAACAATGTGCCAGGTGACCATAATGTGATAGTCATAAAACCCTGTGACCTGAGAGGTGACAGGGTATTAATCACAATAATATTCTTACCATCTGTCGAGCGTGGAAGAAGTCTATTTATGGAGAATGTTGTACGACCATTCCTCTCGAATATATTTTCCCTCTTCCTTTCCCTCTTCCTTTTCTCCAAGTGTTAATTTATTTCGCTCCTTCCTTTATCTCTATTTATTTATTTGTCGATATTCCTTACCAATTGTGGGAAGATAGGAAATGGTTTGTCGTGTGGTGGAGGATGGGATGCAATAAATGACATACTGGCCGTTATTAGGTAGAAAAATATTAGATATATTCTCATATTTGGGGTTGTTGTGTTCGCAGAATTCTTTCCTCCTTCTACTTCCCCCATATTCTCCCCATATATTTTTTGTCGACATTCCTCACCAAGTATGGGAAGATAGGTAGTAGTTTGTCATCTGGTGGAGGTCTAGATGTAATAAATGACATCCTCGCCTACATTGGGTAGCAAACTATAATATATCTTCTCTTATTTGGAGTGGTTGTGTTGTGACTTTTTGTTTTCACAGTCTGAAAAACAAAATGTGGCACTTGTTTCTACATCCTGTAGAAGCAATATGTCGGAACACAGTAACACTTCCATCTACTCACTGACTAAGTTAGTGTGTAGGTGGTAGTGTTTTTGTTCCCCGAAATGGGTCGTACCCCATTTTCACAGGAAAAACACTCAATCTATCACCAATATGTATCATATGTTATGGTGATAGAATGGTGTTTTTACTAATATGTAAACTTGTAACATTATTGTAGTAGGATCTTTATTTATGAAAGAATGGAAGAAATGTATTTTAAATTTATCGACTGTCCACAATTTTAGTCACAAATATAGAAGAGACGCTGTGGTATCGGAAAGTTATATAATTACTGATTGTAGATATCGTGATAAGTTATTAATATAGTGTACAAAATTAGAGACAACTTGACTATAAAATGACAAAAAAATGAAAATAACAGTACACGTTATTTTTAATGTGATGAACATGATCAGTACCATAATCAATGGTAAGTTATTGGAAAATTTCAATGGGGTATAAAGAACGAATGTCCAAAGTTTTGTAAGAAGTTGCAGCCGCATCAGTTCTCAGCTTTCTGTTTTGTATGAAAGCGCAATTTGCAGTTCTTGGATTATTTAATCATTCATTAGCCGAAGCTTCATCTCCAGGGAGATAATGGAAATCATTAATGTTTCTGGTAATGCACCAAGGGGCAGCTGTAATCCATGCCTTCTCTTTCGATCCATCACTCGCCGTAAATTTATGTGAACAATATGCACCGTATTTCAGGAATTGCGCTTTAGATACTGAAAGTAAATCATCGTCATATGTTTAAGTAATTGATTGACTCCCGTCGATATTTCCGTAAACCAATGTTTCATAGTGATGGCCAATGAGCAAACCTTCATCAATTGTCTTTTCTGCGAAAACCCCCAGACCACCTTCATCATGTTTCATTGTTGATAGTTTCAGGGAAAAACCCAGTGCCCCTGATTCTATTGCAAGAAACATATTTGTAGCTATTCCATCAACGGTTCTCTTCCATAATATTTTCCATTTGTTCCAATGTATGTGAAGACCGTTGTTATACAAAGATTCATCCCCAATGGCTTGTGCAATGAAGTGACGAACGAGATTAGAGAAATTCTGCTCTGTGGGAAGTCCAGAAGCAATATACCATACATCCTTTCTTTTTCCACGCCAATGGCTTCCAGATCTTCCAAATATTATTGTTCTGCAAGTAGGTCTTCTTCTGTGCCATCAATGTATAATTCATCGTTGAGTAACTGACGATCGAAAACTTCGACCAGTTGTGTCCAGAAGAATTCCAAACAGTTATCATCCATATTACCACCAACAAATTTCCTATGTTTTGAAAGAAGCATACATTAAATTGCTACAGAAAATGTAGCAGCGCATGGATCCACAACTAACTCACCAGAAGGGGTAAATTTGAGGACAATATCCATCATCCACTGTCTTGACTTTTGCTCTGGTCGGAGCATTGGTCTTCGACCAGAAGATTTTGTCTGAGATGAAAGGAATACCTTTTCGTTGATATGGACCTTTGGGGTGTTCTTCATTTCATTAAATTATGTAATGAAATGGACTTCTGTTTATCCTGAAAAAAGATGTTCCGCGATAAACAGAAGTAATGAACCCAGATAGACTGTAGTTTATCCTTTCCAAAGTGTAATCTCATACCATAAAATTCTTCCAGAAGTGTACTGCATGTTCAACCACGGAGAGATGCGTTAGATGGGGTGTTACTGGATCTGATTCATAGTAACCCCTTGTCTTCGTGTAATGGAGCGTTGTTTCCTCCACACCAAAAACACTTATTCCAGTCTTGTAACCTTTTCCAATTTCATCATGTGCGGGGGTTTCCAATGTTATTAATTTCTTCTTGGACTTAATATGTTGAACCCTGGAAGAAAAGTACATTGCCGGACACAGAATATGTGCATGATTCCCTGGTGTCAAAAAATATTCCGAGAAATAGACCAATTATTTGATGTCTTCTGCTGTGAAATAATCGTGATCTGAATTTGGATAGTAGTTTTTATGTCTAATGTTGTATGGTGGGTCTGTTAGAATAAAATAAACATTATCTTGTAGAGTCTGACCCATAGCATCTTCACGTGTGTCATTAAGGGGCTGAAAATCGCAGTCATAGCAGCAACAGTAATTCTCCATACTTATTTTCAGCACTTCCATCGCTTTAAATCCCATTGTAGTTAGCTCATCTGAAGCGGATGGTTAGACATCATATTCCTCCTTAACTTCTGTCGGGATATTTGAAGATTGGTTTGGGGATATTTTCATTTCTTGGTTTCCACCAGCTTTAGGATTCCTCTTATTTCTTTGCAATTGTTATGAAGACGGTGTACGTTCACGTTTACGATTACCTGTTTCCGTTTTCTCTGAAGGCGAAATATTCTCATCAACGTCTACGATAATTTCCATGGTATTAGTAACCGGAACGGATAAGTTGAGAGGCTCGGAGAAATGACCAGGTATACCAGAAAAGTATTGAGGAAATTCCGAACTGTGCGGATCACAAAAGAAACGTTTCATAATTGTAGTTGATTCCATTTGTAATCGGGGCCGTACAAGAATATGTTGGACAATATTTGGTGTAGGTTGGTAAACATGAAGATGCGATGTAATTAAATGCTGCGTCCACTCTGTTTGTTGTATTCCAAGCTTTTTTGGACTCCAATTATTCGATAGTAACTGGTTCTCATCTGCCATGAATTTTGTTTCTTGAGTAACTGGTGAAAAACCATCGTTCCCTGTAGAGAACTTCGAATCTTGATGTTGTTGAGTTGTAAAAGATGTACGTTGACATAATTTTACTCACTACAGGCATGTAGATTGATGTTTCCAGTCTTGGCAACGCCTTGAAAATTGGTTGACAAACGAACCCTATTCTAGTACCAGTAAAATGTTTGACGCTGACAATATTTCTTTTCCGCGTCTTAGAATTTTTCCTCTACATTGCCTTAGAGACAAATGAAATGCTGCTGTAAAATTGGAGACATTCGAAAGTTGTTGGGATAGTCATGTTGAATGGGTTCCGTCTTCGTTTTTTCCCAGTTGATTGGATGATCATGTGAATGAACGCTGGACCAACTAAGAAACTAGTCCAAGTGAAGTTGTGAGTGAACAATTCAGTGAGCATTTGCAGTGTGCGTCCATCTCTACAAACATATGTGTATATGTCGAGAGATGCACGGGCTATATGACGCACTTCCTGAGAACCCATTATTATCTATCTTAGTCCCATAAGCTCTTATAGGCTCGAATACCGATTGTTCCAAAGCCTTTTTTCTGTCATTCTGCTAGCTTTCGAAACGTTTTGTTATGCGCTTGGAAATCGGCTCGTCATGTAACCTCAAGAATTCCAGATAGTTCTTGAAGTTGACATTCCTATAGTTTAGGTTTTCTATGAAAGATGAACCGGAGATACTGTCAATAAAGGAAAACAGCAGGAATCGAGTCAATTCAGATTCAGTACTGAATTTTTCCCGGAAGAATATTTTACAGTAGATGTTTCAGACGACTTGTTGTGCTGTTCCTCTGTTCCGTGTTGAAAAAAGGAATGTAAAACTGTTGGGGAACGGAATGTAGAATGTTAAAATTGAAAGGAAAAATGTTGTGGGAGGTGTTCGTGGAGAAAAATATATGCAGTGTGAAGTTGCTGTTGCAATTATCAAGTTGTACGGCGATGTTTTCTATTAGAATTGATGTGTTTATTTTTTTCTGATATGACGTTTTTAAAGAAAGTGCTGCTGCAACGGTATGATGACGTAAAGAAAGTGCTGCTGCAACGGTGTGATGACGATTGTGGGAGGTCGTGTTATTCGAGTAGAGGCGTAATTATCGGTGTTGATGGTGGAAGAAAAAGAACGAGCGTGAAGAAGGTAATGTAACGGTAGTAGTACCGCGATGAT
>JAULBU010060404.1:0-11622 GCA_032358235.1 Odonthalia washingtoniensis | reverse complement strand
GTGGAGGTGGCATTCCCATAGCAGCATTTGACGAACGAGGGGTTGCGCCTTGTCCTTGAGCAGTTGCGATGCAAATCATTAGTCCAGGTTGCGAGCGGTCCTTCGCGAGTGCTCGATGAAAGCTGTCTTCATCTCCAAAATCAACAAACCATGTAATTTGATCCATAGCTCCTTTCACAGGTCTGCTTCGAACGTCCATAATTTTGCACCCTCTGAACAAGTCCTCAACATCAACAGCAGTCGCACGAGGTGACATGCCTCTCACATATGCTGTCCGCTGTTCGCTCTGAGCATCAGATACACGCAACTTTCTACCAAGAAAGTCTGTGTTATTCTTGGAAAGAGCGATTTCAACGCTACGCTCATCCTTAAGCCATATGTATGCGTTGCCGTTTAGTCGATACTCACGTGTAACTCTAACGAGACGAACTTTTTCAACGTCAGCTCCAGCGTCACGGAATAAATCAACAATCTCCTCCTCCTTCGCGTTCCATGACAGATTGGCGAGTAGGAGACGAGTTCCGGCAGGACTGGTATTTTCGTTGTGATTCATTTCTTCCGGATGGAGCGGTGGCTCGCCATGATGTGGAGGTGGAGAGGGAGGTCCACCGGCAGGAGGTGCAAAGTCATCACGGGGAGGAGGTACAGCGGCAGGCGGTTGTGAATGGCGACGTTCGAAATCGCGAGAAGAAGAAGGTCGCGAATGGGGATGAGCGTTACCGCCATTGTTATTCGCATGATGGTCATGAGCACCGTCGGTGGTAGGTGCAGGGTTGTCAGCGGAATCGCGCGGATGGTGACGTGAGTCGTCCTCATGATCAGATAGACGAGGTTTCTTGCGAGCGCGATCGGATTGCCATTCAGCATCATGGTCTCTGTCACGATGATCTCTGTCGCGGTGATGATCTCTGTCGCGGTCTCTATCACGTTCACGGTGATGGTCACGGTGGTGAGTGCGGTCGCCACGCTCGCGACGATCCGGGTCACGGTCCCTGTCACGGTCACGGTCGTGATCGACGTCGTGGTCGGCTTGGTCGTTCATGATGAGGGGAAGAACGAAGAAGCGTTACAGTTTAGAGTCGAAAGTAAAGAAAACAGACGGAAGAAAGGGGAAAGGTTGCGAAGGAGAGACAACGAAGATGATACGCGGAGGTTGTTGTCTTGTCCTCAGTTGTCTTTAAGGTCCGGCTTTGTATTTTGATTCAGTTTTTTTAGGGTTACTTTGTGGTGGTGTTTGTTTCGAGATATTTTTGTATAGAGATGAAAAGTCGAGCGTTCGTCGAGGATGGGTGGTCACGCCCGTGCCGAATTTTGAACAAAAGAGCGCGGTTGTGTGGAAAGCGCAAGCCGGTGGGCTGTTTCGGACTGATTTAGTCGTTCTCTTGCGGGGTCGCCGTCCGCCTTTTTGCACATTTTCTTTTCTACCACCGCACTGCACTAATCATCACTTCTGCCACGTGGACACTTCCAAAAACATTCCAATTTCTGTGCCTAGGAAACAATTAGCCTCTACACGTGTCAAAAACGTTCTTTCGACACATCCACGTCACATGTCTTCTTCCATCATCTCGTCCAGCTCCATCTCCAGCTCGGCTCCAGACACCTCGATCACATCTCTAGCCGCTTTGACGTCGTCGCTGTCATCTTCGCCATCATCTCCGCCGCCGTCATCCTCACCGTTCCCTTCGCCATGTGCTTCCGCATGATGCCCGTTTCCGTTCCCATGCGAAGCCTCCTCAACTCTCACTCCCATGTTATCTTTATTCGTAATATCAATATCAACATCAACATCACTGCGAGCTCGCTTCTCACCACGCCCCACCACACCGCTGTTCCCTGCCCCAGGATTCTCAGTCCTTTTTATACCACTAGCATTTTGAGCACGTTCAAAATTACACTCAATCCGCCGTTTATATTCTTCCCGCGGTTCGCTTTCTCTTCCTCTGGCTTCCTCTCCCCCTAACAAAACTCGGTACTCAAATTCATCACATCGTTCAAACTGAATTGAAGAGTCCTCCAACCATTTCGTCGTCACCACAAACGTACACTCTGATCGATCTGCCTCATCGAATTTCGCAGTATTCATCCGCCGATGCATTGGCATTACCATATGAGTTGTTTTCCCCTTACTGAAACATCTCATACACTCTGCGCCAAGCCGGATCGCCAGTCCCCAAATAGGAGACAACTCAGGATCTATGGACAATGGGATCACCCCCGAAAAAGAGATAAAGCATCCTTGTAGTACCTGCGCTCTCATATGTCCTAAAATATTCTTCACGTCCACCGCTGCCACTGTCGTTGTCGTCTTCTTGGCCTCTGATGACTTTTCGGAATTGGATGCTCGATCCTTTGTTTGACCAGTCTTGTTCTTTTCAATCTCACTAACTTTTTGAAAGTACCGTTGATGACACTCCTCTAGAACGTCTGCGAGGCGAAGTAGATGTTTGCTTGAGTGCGGATCCGAATCCTTGTCCCACATATCCTTCACGTGCTTTCGCAATTCCAGTATTTGAATCTGATCCTGGTCTAGCGGCCTGTTCTCAGGGGAAGAAGACTGTCCATTCACTTTCTCCGAAAGTTGGGGCACCACAGCGTTACTAGATTCTTCTTTGGATGATGCATCGGCATCACTTGGCTTCTCATTGGATGACGACTCTTTTGCATCCGATTTTGTGTCCTCGTTGCTGTTTGGCAGCGAGATTTTCTTCTCAGTATAATCATCCTTCGTACTCAGTTTGTTATTGTCCGTCTCATGTTGACTACTAGTGTTATTTACAAGTTCCATTTCTTCTTGACTACCTTGGGCACCGCTTTTGACCAATTCTGATGTCGATGGCGACGATGCAACTGGTTCTGTGTTGCATTTTTTCAGCTTGTCAGTAGACTCTTGAACAGCATCGCCATCAGATTGGCTAACGCCATAAAGTGTTTTCGAGTCTGTTCTACCAAATGTTTGCTTGTCGGCACTAGTCGTTACTGATGAAGGAGGTACCCAAGTATACACAACGTTTTTCC
Organism: Odonthalia washingtoniensis; assembly: GCA_032358235.1. Lineage (NCBI taxonomy): Eukaryota > Rhodophyta > Florideophyceae > Ceramiales > Rhodomelaceae > Odonthalia > Odonthalia washingtoniensis. Next base: position 8,604 of record JAULBU010060404.1, on the reverse strand, counting down.
CAAGTTGGTTCAATTCGGATGAACCACCAGCATTGGCATCAGTGCTACCATTTCCACCCATGCCATGGGCATTAAGATGTAAAACTGCTTCGCGCCAGATGGCCCGTTCAGCCACGTCCACGTTCAGCGCAGCACCGCGACCGATAGAAGGATACTGATTAAGATTTCCGTTCCCGTTCTGGGTGCCGCTTGCCACAACCGCTTCCGTTCCAGGCAGTCTTCGCCTAGGCCCTCGTCTGAAAGTCCTCGCCTTTGTTGACGATGAAAGTGGTGGTGTCGGTGGTTTACTCCCCGCGCTAACGACCCCATTCGCTGCGTTCGGGTTTCGCAACGCATGTGCCTGCTGCTGTTGCTGTTTCAAAGAAGTTGAAACTAAAGGTGCATTCGCTGGGGACGAACAATCATATACTTCCTCAAGGCCATCCCAGAAGAAGTATGGGGCAGCGCGTACAAGATTTGGCATAAATGTCAGTCCATCTTCTTGTGGTATCCAGACATCCTCACGGTCATCGACAATCACCGCGAGAGAATCATCGCAAGGAAAGATACGATCAAGTTTCTTTCTATTCCAAGCACCTTCCGCAAAATCTTCTCGACTGGTAACACGATCATGAAATAAGGTTTTATTCGGGTCGATGATTTGCGCAACCTGATCTGCATACGGTCTACTGCCCATAGTGTATATATGCAATTGAAATTTTTTTGAGACGAGTTTGAGAAATGCATTTAAATTAGGTCGTAGCTTGATATACATTTGGGGCGAACGTGGACCATTGCGATTATCACCAGGGCGTTCTGGGAGTGTAAATGAAAGAACGGATTTTTTGTTAGCGTTGTTAGGTGAATGCATGAGAATTGAGGATGCTCTAGAATCAGCTGTCGCATGAACAAGTGTATGATCAAGATCAAGCACGAGGGCAAGCTTCTTATGACGCAATAAAGTTTCAGCTGTCGATGCTGATATTGTTTCAGCGACGGTGCGTGAGACGGTGAGAAATTTCTCATCGTATCCAACAGATATGTTATTACTATTTGGTTTCATAGTGGATGTAGGAGTTTCTGCGAAATGAGTGACATCGACATCAACGCCACACAGAGCGCAAATACCCCGAAACACAACCGAGTGAGGACAGTATTCGATAACGGCTGCTGTAATATTAACATCACTACCTATAGAAGAAAAAGAATCAGAACAAGAGGAAGAGGAAGAGGAAGCAGAGGAAGCGGAAGTGGGAGAAAGAGTTAAAGTTTGACCAAGGGAAATAGTCTTATGTTTGAGTGTTCCTGGACAAGGGGCAAGGATGTGGTCAGTGGCATTAGTGGAAGTACATCGTAGGATTGCAAGTTGTTGACGGCGATAAACGGTGTCACCGGAAGATACATTCCATTGTATGAGGGTCCAGTTAGCTCCTTGACACAGGGCGTTCACGACTCGGTCAGGAACGACGACGTCTGTGGTTTGCATCTAGATGCACGTTGAAACGCTCCCCCACCGTGTTGAATTGGGGTGAAGCTTTTTTGGAGAAGAGGGATATGGAAAGAAGCGTTGCCACACAATCAGCGTGGTATCGATTCAGGAGGACCGGACTCAACTCGGAAAAAATTGATAGTTCTATTCGGTGCCACGCCAGCAACAGGTCCCCGTGCCGTCTTTCATTTCACAATCTTCCCAGCCAGAGTACAGGATCTGCATTCCACAGCCGTTGAGAAAATTCAAAAAAACAAAACGACGCTGTTGGATGGGAACAGTTGTCAGAAGGTGCAGCACACCTCTCGTGGTAACCTCTCGTAAAAAGCGTGTAAGCTTCAACTGTAATTACATCCAAATCACATCGGTTGGCCTTGTAGAACTGCGATGCACCGGCAGACCAATATAGTATAGGTAACTCTAAATAGTTGCTAGTGTACGACCGGGCCTTTTTCTTACATGTTTTATGTGATGCTCAATGAAAGTTGAAAGTTGAAACTTTGAAAGTGAAACTGTGAGCCTCTTTTTATCATACACTCACCATGAGTGTCACATTCACTACCATGTGACACGTTGCGGGCTCACACACTGTAATATGACCTGCTTCTGGATCCCTTCTTCAGAAAACTTCAAAATTATTAAAGTGTTCGAAAGATGAAAACAATCTGTCTTGATTGTCTTCTCATCTCATCGATCTTCGTCTCACCACAGGTTATGGGTCTATACAGACACTACTGCACGATACATATCAACTAACATCTTCACATACATATCAGTATTCTTCTTTCCTATTCATCAATCTAGGCAGACCACGTTCTAGTTATCATCATATCCACTCCCTTTATCATTTTATGGACACCATTGCCAATATGAATACAAATCAAACTCAAATACCGATACACTATCCCATCATTTCAGCTATAGATCCAGATGACATTGAGCTCTGGATGCTGGCTATCAAATGCGAGGCCGACAGGCATCAGATAAAAGCAGCTGTAGAAGACGTCATAGACACATTTGACACCTCCTACCACCGTTCTGTCGCTGTCCTCACCAGCGTGATAATTTCTTCCCTTCCAAAGTCGATCATATAGACTGTCATTCTACCAAACACCCCCATAAATCCATGCCTCATTATACGTAGTGTTTAGCAGAAAATGGAACGTCGAACCTTCGCTGACCATGATTCCCTTGATATCAAAGCGACTAACACCATCTTCTATAACTTTGAAACATCTCATGATTATACCACTGCCCACAACAAAATCCGCTGTCTCATGATAGTCACCAGATATCCCAACATTGAAAATGAATAGGTCCCAATAAAATTAATCATCAAGGGTATGCGTACCGATCCAACTTTTAACTCTATTATTTTTCTATGGTTGATAAACATGCAACCATCTATCCAGGCACTAAAAATAATGATAGAATCCATTGAAACCAATGCTATTACTTATAACTCTACTTCCACCTTTTATCATATCCCAATCCAATCCCTAAATGATCGTCATTCCCATCCACATCCGCAGATGCTACTCCATCTTTCACGTATTATCCCAAATCACCTTCAAGATTTTGCCACTTTCACGCTGCAAAATATAGTCTTCCATTTGCACACAATGAATCTAACTGTAGAGATCCATCAAGCTCACTTGGACCTAACTATCGTTCTTTTCCTTCCCCTTTAAGGACTTCCACCCAAAAATTGTGACGTTCTTTTCCCTCTAAATCATCAAAATATACGTCATATCACCATGCACGACCAATGCAATTCAATGAACTTCATTCGCCATCCCCCTCTATCCACGATAAAACCTCTCATGATCCTGCCGCACACAAAATCCAATCCGGTAAGTACATCGTTGATAGTGGCGCTCATCCAACTCATTGTCCTATTCTAGGTCCTCAGATGATCCCTTTAACATCACCTCATCACTCACTAACAGAAAATAACACGTCTACACTCGTCAGTCATATTGGCAATCTCGACCCTCCCAAAAAAGCTGGACATATTTTCTCCAAAGCCATAACTATTCCCAAAAAAATCTGATACTCTCCTCTCTGTACAGTCTCACCGTCGACTACAAAGCTGTCATAATCACTCATTCTAGAGTCTATCTCATTGACCTCGATTGATTACATTGAATTAATCTACCAATGACAATTTGTAGATGGCCCGATCACGCCTACTCCGTTATTCTTCCATCTTCCAATAAACAAATCCTTGGTAAAGACTTCAATATTCATCGTCCAAAAACCCTTCCCCATCACTCTTCTGTTTCTTCAGGCTCCACACATGTCCTAGACAACAACACCATCTTTCCTCATTCTCCGCACATCATCGCGAATTCGTCTGACGAATTAAAAAATCATAACAAAATCCAGTAATAAACCCCAACAACTTTACTTACAAACCGTCATCTTCCGTTCTCAAACGACTTCTCAGTTCCCTTCCCTACTCTATTCCTTCCCAGTCACCTCTTCATACTACGATGGCTCTTCATCTCGCCTTCAACGATGCTCCGCTAGACCTCCTCCGTACAATTCTAAAACTTGAATTGTTTCCTGAACTTTCTCGGATTACAATTTCGTCATCAATTATCCTTTAAATGCTCAGCCTGTGCGGATAGAAAGGCTTCAAAATCACCACATTATCCCTCCACCCACACATCCGAAGCACCGGCACTTACTGTTTACAGTGATACAATAGGACCCATCCACCCTCCTTCTGCTCTGGGCAACTGCCACGTCATCACGTTTCTCGATGAAGTCTCTCGTTTCATCATTGCTATCCACATTAAATCTAGAGCAGAAATGTCATCCATTATCCCAGATACCCTCAACTAGATCTGTAATCCACATCATCGTTATCCGTTGCGCTTTCATACAGAAAATGCGCGCTAATATACGTCCAACATTGTTGCCACCTATTTGCGTCATAACGGCATCAATCATACTACTATTACGCCACATAAACCCCAATCCAACTCGCGCGCGGAACGTATCAACCGCACACTTCTCAATGCAGCGTGAGCCTCCTTTTCACACAGTAGATTGCCTCATACATTTTGGGATTTTGCGATTATTGATGCAACTTTCAAGTAAAATCATATCCCTCATAAAATTACCCAAAAATCATCTATCCCCATTTGGCAACCGAGCGAAAAATTTCCATCTTTTTTTGCAATTTGGCACTCTCAGTACCGTCATCGATTCCAGATCCTCTAAACGCAAACTCATTCCTAGCTCCCGACTTGCCCGTTTCTTACATAATAACAAAGCCATCTTTTTAAGATCCTTCTTCTAGACACATCACACACATCAACATGTAGAGCGGTTGACTTCGTACCGTATCATCCAGCTCTCGATCCCTCCCACAACATTGGCTCCGTATTCAAAACTTTTAAACACCACACCCTCAAATATCCTCCCAGATACACCAGCCCTACTCTCCCTGACACAACTAACAAAATCCCTGACTCTTCTCTCCGGGGCATTGCTCACGATACAGAAATTGATCAACTGAACGCCAATGGTGTCATAAAATGGCTTTCAAAAAATGAAACTTCGCTCAATATCAAACAACTTCAACCCATTAGACTGACCATGAAATACAAATACAAAAGGGACGAACATAGAAGTATCACTGCGAGAAAAGCTCGCTGTGCCATCCGTGGAAATTTACTTGCACATGTCCGTTATCATCAACATCCCATCTGCCACTTTAATCTATCTTATGCTTTTACGCATGAACCCTACAATACCAAACACAACGTTTATGTCAAACAGCTTACTCTGTTGGATGGTTAGTTTGCATACCCAGACCCCGAATTCGGCATCCTTCGCATGATTATTTATGGATCCAAACCTGCCTATAATATCTATCTCACTGCTCTTCATACCCACCTAACCTCTGATCATTACTTCCAATATCAGGCGGATCCCTGCCTTTACTAAAAATTTCTTAAATCCGGAAGCATCATCATCTCGGTTACTATTGATGATTTCTTAGTCACTGCTCCCTCTCTTCCTGATATCGATGATTTCTATCATCATCTTCAAAAGAAATATACAGTCAAAAATCTAGGAAAGACTTCTTCATATATTGGCTGGTCTCTATCTTACTTTCCCAACAATGACATTCGTGTCTCGAAACCCAACCTTATTCGAAAAGCTGCTCAAAAACTCAACCTCCACAATTTTAACCCCGCTCCCCTCCCCTCCCTCAAAAACCCCACTTCGGTAATCTTAGTCAAGATGAATCTCTCTCTTCCAAATTAAAAGATCTCTACATGAGCGTCCGCGGAGATATTAGATACATAGCGGACTGCACGCGTTACGATATTTAATTTGCTACAAGTCGACTCGCGCGTTTTATGCGCAACCCCACAAAAACCCACTATTCTCTCCTTCAACATCTCGTTCCCTATCTTCAAGGTACTACAGATCATGGTATCACCTTCACTAAAAACCTCTTCCCTTCTGTTTCAATGATTTTACGATTCGGATTATGCCGAATCACCTTATCGACACCCTGCTTCTGCCTCCATCGTGCTGTGCTATGGATCTCCGGTTCACAGGTCTTCTCGAAAGCAATCCACAGTTGCTCTTAACACCTGAGAAACGGAATATGTGGCGGCCAGTCATGCTCTTCAAGATACAATCTGGATACGACGCCTGCTCAACTAACTCTACTCCTCCACTCTTCCGCCAACATCCTTTTATGTCGACAACTATGGCATCATGGATATTGCTTCCTATACTGGAAAAACAAAACACCGCAAGCACATAGACATAAAACGTCACCATCTACATCATCATCTTACTGCTCACACCATTTACATCCAACGGGTTGATACTGACAACTTTGCAGATCTTCTCACCAAACCACTCCTTCTTCAGCGTCATAAGTTTCTTCTAGCTGCGATCAACTAATCTTCCTCCCATTCCGCACAATCCGGACAGACTATGTCCCCACACATCCTCAATCACGGTACAGTGTGAGCCTCTTTTCTTTTCTCTCTATGCTTGAGGGTCTCCTACTGCTTCACACCCTTCCTTTCTGACCTCACGATTCAAGACATATCGATTTCTTTATTCTTATCGGTCTTTTTTTTTTGATATTTTTTTACGACATCGTCGCATCGTATCCATGCTTTGCCTATTTACTCCGTTTATTTATGTTTTTCTAGTGTATCATGCGATACGTACTGCACCTGTGCCAACACAGCTGCACACGTCACCACGTGTTACACACAACCTCACCGCCGTCCGAGCACGCGCTGGCGATGCCTACAAGAGGCATCCCCGAGACATGCCGGGACACGCTGAACCATTCGAAGGGAGCTTCGCAGATCAAACCTTCACTGAAAACGGCTTCACGCTCTCTTTCAATAAAGACACGTCTCACGCCCGTTTCTCTGTTCTCGTTGTCTCACCCCACCCTTAGCTAGTCTCCCAGCAACAAACTGATGCACCCGGCACCGCTTCAACAGACGATCTCCGTTAAAATTTGCAATATAAACCGAGATCCATTTCGATAAAGATCAGCACTATACTCCGTTTAAGGCTTCAATTGACTCGCGATACATCAGCCCGTTATGTCTGTAGTACCCCACCGAGTAGCTCAGATGCAGGGGGTACAATGGTCAGAAGGGGGTGGCAGAGCTGAAGAACAAAACCCAGCACGGCGGCGGACTATAGACACCGCCGTGAAGGCGAGGGCGGGATCTGGATGATCGCGTGCTTCACACGTCAAGTGGCGCCGTTCGGAGGAAGGCACGCACGTGGGGGAGCACTTGTGGATCGTCCCGATTCCAGCCTGTACCGTAGTCGATGGGGTTCTCTCTCGGAGCGGTCGAAGGTAACTGTTGTCGATGCTGTTGGGGGTCTAGTTGCTCTTAAGGACAAAGATGCCCGTCCAAGTCGGCGCTTGTTGGCGTCAAAGAGGCGGTATTTATTATCTAGAAACTGGAGGCTACACGTGGCCAGCTTGAGTGCGAGTGGACACTTCTAAGAGACCAAAATAGGGAGAAAGAGGAAAGGGTAGAAGGAAAAGAAAGACAGTAGAAAGGAGTATAAGCGGAAAGTTGGATACCGGAAATAGTTTGGGTACACCTCGGTACTCGCCACTGGACGAGTTACTACACGAGACCCCTCCCCTAACGCGCGATTTAACGAGTCAAACTCTAGACTAGGTCAACCGCCGTCGAGTGAATTGTCGGTATCGCTGCTTGTTCGTGAGTATATCGAGTATCATCACTGTTTCTAGTTGTATTTTTTTGAGTTACGCACCAACAGATGCTGACGGGAGAAGAAACCGCTGGGAAGGATTCCTGTATGTGGGCGTGTGGCCGGAAGGAAGTTCGAAAGCCCATTGAGTATTATGTACGGAGGCGGTGGGTGCGCGGCGGCCGGGACCGCGCGGCCTGGGAGAAAGCCGAAGCCCATTGAGGATGATGTACGGAGGCGGTAGGTGCGCCGCGGACGGAGGGTAGCCCGGAGCCAATTCGTAAATAAAGTAGCGGCGGGTGCGCCGCGGGAGAAGGCCGAGGAAAGGCTGAAGCCAATTCGTAAACTATGTAGCGGTAGGTGCGCCGCGGGAGATCGAAGGAGGACCGGGGGTTGGGATGGTATCGAGGATGACAGGCGGCCGGAGGAAGGCCGAGGGTTTTTTTGTGTAGCACAGGGCGGCCGGCCGAGAGGGAGGTCGAAGGAAGGCAGGGGAGTTGGAATGGTATTGAGGATGACAGGCGGGCGGAGGAAGACCGTGAGTTAAAGGATGGTATGGTAGAGTGGGGATGGCGGGAGCGCCGATGAAGGTAGAGGATTGCATTGTATAGAGTGGGGATAGGGTGGGGCGCGGAAGCGCGGCGGCGGACACGACACGTGTGAAGGTAGCGAAAGCACTCCCTGCCAATAAAATGGCGGCACGGCCCGTGGGAGGCATTTCGGTGTGGGGGAGAGGTGGGGGTGGGGCAGTACCGCGGCCGAAATGACACGTGTGAAAGTAGCAAAATCGCTCTCCGCCAATAAAATGGCGGTACGGCGCGTGGGAGGCGTTTCGGTGTGCGGGAGAGGTTGCGGGCGCGGAAGTGCCGCGGCCGACACGTGTAACCGGGCCCGGGCAGGGT
>JAULBU010060393.1:0-11624 GCA_032358235.1 Odonthalia washingtoniensis | reverse complement strand
CATCGCCCCGTCCTGGCGATAACCATATCCACTCGCGCCGTCAGCGAAATCATACCCACTGCGCCGTTATGAAACGGCATCGTACTCATCACTATAGCTGTGAAATCATACAGTAGATATCAACTGTGTTCCACAGTAATTACTTACTTCCAGACGGCTAAGATGGACACAGTAATTTTTTGATATACCGCGACTGTAAATTCCCCTTACCCCACACGTATTCTTCTGACCTACACTTGGATATCTTCAACAGACTGGTGCAAGCTTCTCCACATACGTTATAAATGGTATCAACTGTCTGTGATTCGTGGTTGTTGTTCTTTCTAAATAAGAACACCATATCGCATCTTGCGCTTTCACTCGCTTTCATCCGTCTTTACATTTTACAACATCAAACTATTCGTTTACAGGTATCGACTTAGGTATTGTGACCTGTTAAAATAGTTTCCAAGCCCGCATTGTTACGGACTCGCGCTCGTCCAGACCGACTCTCGCTTGATGTAGTCAGTAAGCCAGCTACATTCACCTTTGCTCACTTGTCTCGTCCTTACCCACGCTCACCGAAGGTCCTTACCCACGCTCACCAACCATCCTCACTCACGCTCACAGACCGTCCTTATTCACTCTCACCGACCGTCCCTACTCACGCTCACTGACTGTCTTTACCCACGCGCACCGACCGTCCTTCCATGAAACCTCTACACGTTCATACGGCCTGACTCATGACCACCGATCATCATAACCTCGATACACGCATACTACCTAATCTACAGCAACCCCTTCCTGCAAATAATTAGTACGTTACACGTATCATACCTCGTCATTCGCAAATACACAATCCCAACTTCTCTAGACAAGTGGCGTGAAGGCTACACGTGAGGTTTATTTTACACCTCCAAGTCTCCGCTGATTCGTTGTTCTACATATATCTTGACAACCCGGATTCTTGTACCTGGAACAGAATCGATCGTTCGAGTCCAACCACTCAAACACACACAACACACACAACAAAAAAATGAGCACATCTTGGAAAAAAACCTAAAGAATTCTACTAAAACCAAACCATGGACGATGATAGCATTGATCAACCATCCAACATACGTCAACCTCAACGCATCTCTCGCGGCCCCGGCTCATCCGGCGCCCTTGTATAACCAACCGCACACAATCAGCCACTATTTGCACCTAACTTCATATCGAGATAGAAACGATGTCTACGCCTCAGCGGAATTATCAGAGCTCACTCTCAGCTTGCTTCAACCCTTGCTGAAATCTCTAACGACTTCGTCAAGAAATTTCCCATGCTAGAATCAACAACCATTCCTCCCCTACTAACCAACATGAAATGCTCAACTTCCTCATCAACACTCTACCGCAGGACAACTATTTATTCAGTACCACCTACTTCAACATACCTCTTTCAGCCGTTGTACTCTTAGAAGACATTTCTAACCTCTACTTTCTACCTGATCCATCTTTTTCTATAATATGAAGCCTGGAATTAGGCGAGTTCGACACATCAAATAATAAACTCCTCATCCATCTATGTTTGGAATCAATAACCAACAAAATCGAATCTGCGCTTTACAACATCCTCTCTGCAAGCCACTAACGGCAATCATTTGTGTATTTCCAACCAAATTCCACTCCACCCCTACCACACTTCCCCTCAACTTCTACGGATACAAGCCTCACCCCAATCCCACCAGGACCAAACATACCACAAGATTATCCGCCTACCTTTCAAAATAATCCCCATCCGTCCACACACAATAACCCAACAAACCACCATCTTGGTTTTCGTTGCACACCAGATCCAATCAAGCCGCATGTGGATCATGGATCATTCTTCACAAACTTATACACCTTCACAGCACAATTTCTTAATCCTGTACAGATAGCCTACTCATTTTAAAAATCGTTCATTCTGCGGAGACAAAAGTATCACTAACATTCTTCAAGAATACAAATGCTATGCCAGGCAACTAGACCTAAGTGACTAAATAAGACCCTGTTCTTCAGAAACATCCTCAAAGAGCCGGCAAAAACCTTCTTCCTTAACAACTACGGTCCCTTCATGTGATTCACATACATCAAATAATTGACGATAAATTAATTTAACTCCACTGATCGCCAAAAGGAAGCTCAAACAAGACTAGACAACCTCAACTTCCCTTCATTCATGCATGAGAATTACATTACTAACGAACAGATTGGTCTATCAAATTTATGCGGCTTTATTGATAGACTGAACCCACAGTTCATTCCACTATTCCGGAATAATACTTACAAACTTAAGATACTGCGTATATCGGTAGCCTCTATCGACTGGGAAAAGCATTCTGGTACAAAAAATCCCTCAGGCAACCATATTCGCCAAGCATTCAAAACCACACTGTATAAGTCTATTACCTTATAGAACGAATTAGCTACGATATTAGAACTAACAAACGTCTAAAACGACCATTTCCAACTTAATTCTCTTCGGGAAATATGGCCAACGACCTCGGCAAAGACTAAACAACAACCGCCGCCGTTTCGGAAACACACTTCTAGATGAAGTCCGATCACAATCTAACTGCACCATTCTGAACCACTTTAATACCAACAATTTCAACAGTAATAAGTGTAGCACACCGTTTAGAAGAATTTCACTGAAACATAATGAAAGGAACCAACGTTTTTCCAACTTTTCCCGTCCCCGCTGGTACTGTTGTAGTTTTATTCCCTGGTAACAATCACATATATGTGCTCCGGGATCAATAAAAAGCTACATAACCGACAGATTGGAAAGAAGTTAGGATTTCGTCTTCATAATAGCAGACGTAATTGGAAGATACGAGAATGAGTTGACAGAAGATAATGTTACTGACGCCGAGATGGAACCAGACTAAGACGTCTAAATGACAGACGCTTCACAGTATCGACTAGGGTTGTGAACAGCGAGACCAGGATTTTTCATCCATATCAAGTATCCATCAACTCCTCCAACCACTCCACATAATGATGCATGACTCGACTTTGCCGAAAAACATGATTCAATTTCATGCAGTGTGTGTTTGTTCTTTATAGCAAACTTTACTGTAAAATGATTACTAATTGCATCAACAACTCGCCATGTAGAATGATGAAACTCGCAGACAGTCAATCCAAATCTTTCGTGGATGTTTCAAAATGAACCCCCCACTAAATATCGCAACTTCAATGCAAGTCGTATCTGAGGACAAATCGCTGATCCACTAGAATGCTCCGCCTGGGTTTCGTCTTTCGTTTTGATTTCTTCTTCAATCAGACCAAGCGAATGATTGAACGATGCGACATCCATTCGATACATTCGTCGGAATTTATTTGGTCCGAAGCGACAGACGGGCTGTAGCCAGTCTTTACGACTGGATTTCATTTTGGGATTAGTTGGTTCACGTTCATTTGCCATTACCATTGCCGCTGCAATGAGTCGTCGCCTTTGGATTATGGCAGCCAACATGATCGAGTACTCATCATCAGATGAGAAGTTTGAAGAGTCATCCATTACGGGAATGAGAGTGGACAGCTTGATAATAATGTTCCTTTTTCATTCGAGTCGCTCTCAACCTATAAAAGTCAAGACCGCACGCTTCATGGGCTTTGTGCCGTTGCAAGAACATTCATTTTGAGTAACCAATCACCAATCAGTAAAACGCTCTTAAAACGCTCTCTAAATTTTTTTATATATTTTTGTGAAACAAATACCCCTAAAATACCCCTGAAACGACATAGAAAGAGCGAAATTTTATCCCGTTTTTTTTTGAGAGAAGCTCTTACCGTAGCTCTAACCCCTTCATATCGTGTCTGGCAAAAAAAAAGCATAACAACGCCCTAAAAATCGTTAACAAGCGAAGGTGAAGACCAATTTTTTTACTTGTAACGGCACAAAGCCCATGAAGCGTAAGGTCTAGTCATCGGTATAGTACATAAAGAATTTATTTTTAATTTCTGGTGTAATGGTAAAACTGTTCCGTTTTTTTTTTTTTGGTTAAGAACGGGCCTAAATGGATTGTCAATGCTTCAAATTTTGAAGCATTGTCAACATGAAAACGAAACAATTTCGGTACTATAATTTTTGTACCATTCTCTTTTTTGGCACCCGTTGGAAACATGCCTTAATTCAGTCAAAACAGGGTGAAAGGGCTTCAAAAGGGGAGAATTAACACATAGACAACTAGCAGCAACAACATACAGTTGATAGACAAAACATTTGTCTATCAACTGTATGTTGTCTGTTTTCTTCACAAATTTTGTGAAGAAAACAGATTTGAAACATAATTAACTCAGACATCAACATACAACAGGCAAGCGGACCGCACAAAATCTTTAACGTGTAGCGCTATCTGACCACGTCCCATTTTGATAAAAAGTAGATGAATAAATTGGTATGGTCTTGTTGACTGCGGTCATGAAATGTCAGATTAATAGAGGTTGTAAGTTCAGAGTTTGGACGATATGTATGCGATTCTCGTTGCAGAAAAGGTGCGGTTTTTAATTTTAAAAGTTGTTTCAAATCTTTTCTTTTTCTTCTTATTTTTTTTATGAATCAAGACAAAGCAGGTAAATGTTTATCAAGAACAAGAGTAACTTCACTGCAAGTAAGGCAATAAGGGTTGTCGGCCCTATGAACCAATCGATAACCAATGTCATCATTTGTAAGATTTTGATAGAATTCTTTAACGAACGATTCAGTCTTTTCATATTTGGCACCAACACGACGTTGTTTATTATCAATACCTCTGAACATAGTACCGGAAGTAGAATGCATTTCAACCAGCAGCTGTCCCGGTAACATCTTTTTCAAATCACTGTCTTGTTGAATATCATGTAATAATACTCTCAACGATGGAATTTCCCAACCTTCCACATCCATCTTTGCAATAACAGGTGGTATACCATTGCCATATTGAACAAGTAGTTCTTTTAGGCTTTTATACATGTTACCTCCAATTGAATTTCCAGGACCCACACAAAGCTTATGTAGTTTTACTCTGTCTTCTATTTCATCAGGCACTTTGAAATCACCTGTACAATCAAACACATGAAAATTACAATTTTTCATTTTGTTGTAAACATCTTTTTCAAAACTCCATTTATTTTGACACCCTATGCTCAGTATCCAACATGTATCATCTTCTCTTCGGTTCAAATTTAATGCGTTGTTACAAAGAATTTTTTCACCATCTTTATGTCCATACCCTTGGAAATCACAGCATGAACTTTGTATTTTACCCATTGCTTTTAATTGCTTTTGTGAATCTGATAATATGTATTCTTCAGCTTCCGTACCACCACGAATCGGTTGGCCACCATCTTTTAACGCCCATTTGAATTCATTATTTTTCAAATATTCACCTAATCCTTCACTTGACGCAAATAAACTTTCACCCACATGAGCTAAAGCAACCAGGGGTGAATGCGCAAAGACATGCTTCGAGTTTGCTAATAATGCTGTATCTGTATCAATGTCTTTACCACCTTCTCTCACAATAATTTTTAAACCTTTGATATTAGATAATTCCGCACCTAGCCCAGTGATTACTGGTTCGTGTTCTTGAGGGGATGAAGATATGAGAAGAATTGATTTAAAGAATCGAGCTTGAGAACGGACTTCGTTAATATATTTTTGAGTGTTTAGTTTTGATATTGGGCCTGATAGTTCCACGGTCAATGTTGAATCTTCCTGTGATAACTGTTCATCACTTTTCGAATGTTCAAAGATTTTATATGCTGAAAATGTATTACGAAGCGTTTCTATGGTTGGTTTCATTATTGAGGCAGGGCATAATTTTGACGTTGCATACGTTGAAAATATTGTATTAGGAAAATTTGTTGCAAGCTCCTTCACATTTGATGTCTGTAGTGTCGTCGATGCATGGATGTAAGTATCGAGATTCAAAAGTGTATGCAAATCATATGTTACTGATTCTCCTTCTTCAAAATGTGATTCAGATTGAATATGAAGTGTCGATGGTGGTGCATCGTCTTCGTTGCTATTTTGATGAAGAGGAAGAGCATATGATTGTGAATTATGAGAATAAGAAAGAAACGTATAAACATAATAAGAAAACAAGAAAACACCAAATGAAAATGCCATTTTCAATTGTGTTACGTTCTTATTTGTTAATAAGAATCTTTTGGGACATGTTTCTATGTTATTAGAACGTGCATATATTCTTTTTGCGCCTGATATTGATTCTGAAATAGTCGTATACTTCGTAGTAAAGAATGTCATTGTTCTTTCTTTTTCATTAATCTAACAGATTGGTAAGTCAACAAGAACAACGAAAGAACACTGATCGTAGATTGCAATTGAATTTATTGGATGTGTTTCTGTTGTCTACTATTTATCGTTGAGCCTATCATTATCAGTAGTCTTTTCATTATTACTACTCAGGATGGTTTATTTTCAATATTCTTCCTAACTGTTGGTTTATTGCTTGAAATCAATTCAATTCAACACGTCCGTCCAACATCATTCCTCTTCTTGCTTTCTTATTACAATTAATTATTTACTTTTTTTTGTGACCGTTTAGGCTTCTTCCTTTGAAAAACACTAAAACGTCCAATTCCGATCAAACATTCCATTTTTTTGATACCGTGTCCGATCAATTTCAGTCTTTGAATTACACTAAAAGAGTGTAAAGTAGATTTTCTAAACCATAGGTTAAATTACCATTTGTCAAATCCGTACTCATCCGAGTGTAAGTGGCCCTTGTAGCTCAGTTGGTTTCGTCAGGAGTCGTCCCATATAGAGCGCCAGCCTAACATGCTGGAGGTCTGGAGTTCGAGCCTCCACAAGAGTACATCTCGCACTGCTTTTACTTTTTGCTCAGACCATGACCAACGCCAGTCTTTCTAAAACAATTCAGTAAGAAGAATCCATCCATGAAAAATAACTACACGTTTATCGTATAAGGCTCTGAGCAGCCTCATTAAATATTACTCTTTAGCCTGGTCATGGCTTTGAGGAGTCCTCAGATCCATTTTACAAAAGGATTTGGCTTGTCTTACCCCGGGTACACAAGGTATTTCTTGAAATAAGTCAACCAATAAAAACGTCTCACAGAAGAATCCCATTCATTCACTGTAGTTCACTGACAAGAACTCTTTCCATTTTTTTCCATTCTCACAGACATCTCACATCCACTAAAAATTCAGAACTACAAAAACGGCTGGTTTAGCTGTTCTAAGGGGGTTGATTGGGAAACACAAAAATGGGATGTGTACCACAAACCACCAATCGATCGGACCACGACTGTATCACTTTATTTCGTAGCGTAAGACTTGTGCATCAATTACACTGTAGCCGTCGTCGTAAATAATTTACGACGACGGCTACAGTGTAATTAAATTATTTAGGAGTGTTTCCCTCAATCCCGCCGTTTCTGCATTAGTTATGGGGTAGCCATCGTCGTAAATTCAAGTAATTTTTTTTAATCTCGCCGTCGTTGTCGTGTAACAAGAAAGCAAACACCCACATTCATATCAACAAACCTGCATGAACCGACCGGCTCACCATCATCCCCTCCATCCAGTTAAAAGAAAAGAAACACATCAGCTGACCTACTCACCGTCATCCCCTCCATCCTTAAACAAGGTCATTCTATGAGCGTTCGTCTGCCAATCGACAGGAGTACATCTTTTTGCTACAGATCTGGTGGCGTCGACTGAACGGCGTTCGCTTCTACAAAACATTGTCTTTTATGGATGGTGGTAAGTTAGTACGAAGGAAGCAGTAGATGGAGAAGTGGGTGACGAATTTGACAAATTTAATATACGAGGAAAACAAATCCGTTGAACTGAAAATGGCAGAGAAACTTGCACGATGTAAGGTGAACAATAGTTTGATGGAATACGAGAACAAGTTAACTACGGTATTGAGAGAAGGTGATGAATCTGGAGTGATCTGTAAATAGAGTGGTCGATATGAAATATGTGCTGAAAGAATCCTTTCAGGAGGGTGAGGTAGAAATATAGACATCACGAGTCGTCCCGTATATCATGTAATATTGGAAGAATGATGAAGTATGGGTCTACAATGGAGAGGAAATAATTAGATTGTGGTATTTATGAATCACACTGATGAACTTAGTGTAATAGATGTGGAGAGTACAGACTGTAACGGTGTTATAGCAGATGGAATAACAGAAGAATAGAGAAATAGTAAATTCAAACCAACAGAGTATTCCAATCTTTTAATCCTGATTTGTGACAATACCATCTGTAGTTTAGTTGTTATTGAACGGAGATCTGAATTTAGTGCTAGTTAGATGGGTATTTCAATGCATGGAGTAACACCTGTTAAGCTTCCATATTATTGTAAAATTTTTGGAAAGAGAATAGGTGAAAATAGTAAACGGGAAGCGGAATGAAATGGAAATTCGATGAAGTATTATGAAAATGTAGAAAAAATGGCTTGTTACAGATGTGGATTTTATGTAATAAGTTGCTTGAGGAAGTTTGGTTGTAATGAATTTTTCTCCCACCAATCACGTACAAGAAGTATTCCGAGAATATGAACGCAGTAATTAGACTATGCTCTGCTTTATTATATATAGAAGGAATAATGGATTGTTTTATGAAATTAAATATCGGTAAGAACGAACTGTTATAGATATAGATGTATTAAAGTAGGTTATGAGAAAAATAGAGTCTGTGAAATGGGATGTGATAATTTTGAAAGAAATGTAATATTTTAATCGGATGGAGGGAACCGGATAAATTTGAATAAATTGAACACACCGGAGGTTACTGAAAGTGATGATTATACAGTATCAAAAAATGCCCAATCTATACAAAAGCACGTGATGGATAGGAAAGTTCTGGGTAAAGTGCAGTGGAATACGTATTGGATCCTGTGGATCACAACTTTAAGATATTGAAGAAATGTGAAATGTACGGGGATACCAAGATATATAGACCGAATAAGATTGGACTTAGTTCCAAAATTGTTTGATCTGTTACAGACAAGTGCCGAAGAAGGAGTAGTCATAAGGTTTGTCGGACGGGGAAATCAAATTTTTGACCAGCCAAGATCAGGTATGAGACGATTTTTGATGAGAACGAATGAATTGTTTGGCAATTTGGAATACACAGAAATGGTGATGTAAGTTCCCTGAACGGATCTATGAAAGGGGAGAATATGGTTCGCACAGTGAGGTGATTAAAATAATAATTGAGGAAATCTGTGTGAATAGGTGTATGGGTGTGGAAAAGGTCACGAAGGGAGTAATTGTAGATGTTGTGTTGAAACTATACCCAGTAACTGACCGAGAGATTTATGTACTGTACGTAGGAAATTATTTGAAGATAGGGAACCCCGTGAAGATGGAGAACCCGGACTTAGTGATATGGTTGAGTGATTTCTAGATATTGAACCGAGTCTGGGGATGTCACAGGAGATGGACATGGTTCTGGGGAAGTTGTACAAAATTTCCTGGAGACGTGGATATAGACGCTGCTAATGAAAAGATTCCAATTGAGTTGAGCAGGGAAGTGTATTTTTCAGAATCTTTGCAGTGTCATGTCTCTAAATTGTCAGAAGGAACAGATTATGTACAGTTTACTAACGTTGTTCGAGATGTGAAAGCTGTTTATGATGTCTTACAATATGAATTCAAAATAAGAAGATCGCAGTACTTTGACAGAGAAATGGTGGACTCTCGAAAGGCTGAATTTATATGTTCTAGAACATATGCATCGGCATTGCAAAATGAAAGCAATTGACGAGCTCGTTTCATAATATTTCATAATATTTCTGGACGTGATCATAATTATAGGTTCTGGGCATCGGCAGAAATTAGTGGTCTTGTGAACATTCATCCACCAGAAGACAGAAAAATGCAGTACTTTATGAATTAGACCACTCGTTTAGGTCGGAGGCATTGCATCTCAGGATAAAATCGCATGTTTCAATGTTATTTGTAATAAGACAATTGGAAGACAAGGTTGGTACTTATTTGGACAGAAGTCGGTTCCAGAATAGATCAGAAAAAATATAGGAGATGGTTAACTCATAAATCATCAATGCATGAAGTTATTGAAATGGTTCGTTGCTCTCCGACATTCCAATGATCAAGTGTACAAATATTCAACCAAGCCTCCCGGGGGGGTGGTTGAAAAGTTGTACATAACATCATACATGTCACAATGCATTTTCGTGAGCAACGAAAAATATGCATTGCGACATATATGATGGACATTTCTAGAATGAGCCGAGGATGCCTATAAGTACGGAATTGTACCAGGTCTAAGTACTGATCTAAAGGGACGCGCAAAAAATTGCGATTTGGAGCTGATATCTCTTATTGGACGTACAAGTATTGGAAATATACGTATATTTTCGATGGTGTTCATAGAGATGGAGGACGAAGCATCGGTTACCTGATTTATAGATGTGGTGAAACAGTTTATGAAGTGTTCTCATAAATTAACATTTCCAGACTACTCATATGCCATTATTAATGCTGTTAGAGTTATATTCCATCAGACTCTATTATGTTTGGACGAATGGAACATCACTATGAATCAACTGAAGAATGTTGCTGCATACACGAAAACGTTATGACGGACGAAGTAAATTACGGACATGCACACCCAAAGAAATAATCTTCGTGAAAGCTTTTCACAAGAAGAATTCCTATGGCGTAGTCAGGAATTTGAGGTCACTCTGAAAGCTTTCATAATGATTACAAGAAAATCATTGTATTGAAGTCGGTGGCAATGTGTAATGTCCCAGAAGAAATGAGATGTTATTTCAAATGGCATAAGTTGGAACAGGAGGTTGAGTTTGCAACCTATAAAAAACTACTACAAGATCGCTTGTTCTTTGAGGGATATTTGGGCCCGATTCTGAAGCAAGAGTTACGTGTGAGGCATACACAGAATTCGCAATCAAGAAATTTACCGATGATGTAGATAAAGGCGCACAGCGATGTACTATAAAACGTAGTGAAGAATTACTAGCAACGCAAGAACAGTCGGGAAATATTAATTTCATTGTCAACTTCATTGTACTGAAAGAAGCAGGGGACGGAAGGATTATTGCGAATGTTGAGAACGATGTTCCGTTCTATACTGATGCAAGAACCGTGCAGTTTAAACGAGTTCACGGAACAAATAATGGACTACGTGATAAAATAATCTTTTCTTGCAACCGTTGCACAGTGACTGTGTGAACCGGAGAACAATCGGAATGCCTTGTGTACATGCAGAAAAGATCATACAATAATTTCGAGACTATACTATCAATCGAATTTTGCTTCTACTAAATCTAACTGTGTCCCGCGGGCGCAGTGACGTATGTCAATTGTTTCACAGCTACTTGCTGCTTTTTAGCGGTAATCCAGTAGTACTGGATTAATGCTGAAATTAAATGGGAAGTAAAATTACCACAACAGCACCAGTGTAAGACACCTATGATATAATGACGGATACTGCATCGTCTGTGTTTCCGGAACTGAATGCCTACATTCGCAAGGCGTAGTTTTGGGGTGGATGTGACATCTACCAGGCTTTGAGAATTTTGAGGCGTTCGTGTAGGTTACATGCAGAAAACTACAGTGTTTGCATGGTTACAGATGGTAACTGAAGGAAAA
>JAULBU010060382.1:0-11627 GCA_032358235.1 Odonthalia washingtoniensis | reverse complement strand
CATGACAAAAGCACCTCCGGATGCGGGTGAACTTTCTTCTCCGGTTCAAGTAATGGCCTCATGACGTGAATTCCGCGTTCTCTACACACAATCAAACCAACCTGTTCGTCCCAGGTCAAGTCCCGGACTTTCAAATCGTCACGTTTCATGATTTGCTCTGCACGGGTTTTTACACGCTTCAATCCATTGTCATCCTCGTCAAGTTGTATAGTAGACAGTGCATCTACAACAAATTCATGAGATACATTCTCAGTATTTGATAGACGAAGCGCTTTTGCGATAGACTGAGGTGAGAATCTATGAGCCTTCACAAATATGTCACGATCTTCATCAGACAATGAGTCAATGCTGCGTCCGACGCCATATGGCTCATCAACGTCATCAATGGCTGTCCACAACATGTGAAGTGGAAGACCCCTGGAGGGAGCTGGCTGGATATCAACAGGTTGTTGGGAGTTAGTATACGGGTCAGCTAGTGGAACAAGTCCAGTCGGTCCAGAAACATACGCAGGTTCATTAATCAGGGCTGTCACAACACCTGCTCGAGTAGCAACAACGACGTCTTCAGCGAAATAGGCGGCAGAAACAAGATGTGGTATCGGGCCTTCACGACAAACAAGTGGATTAGAAGACAATGTATTTTGGCAATCAGATGAGGAATTGACAGAAATCTGAAAGACACGTAAAGAATCGGCTTTAGGGTGTTCATCAGCCATGATAACGGCAAGAAAACAATCTTCAGGGCCTGCTAGGAGAAAATGCCGGACAGGCGCAGTAGATAATTTGCAAGGAAGGACAGAGCGACTCTGAGTGACATAGGTATCGCCTTGAATACTGTGGATAGCAATTGTTGCACTAGCATGTAGAGAAACGGCAAGACGACGTGTAGAATCGGTGAACGATGCGATTGCCAATGCGGGGTCAGCATGACCAGTGTATGGAGGAAGAGTATCAAGTTCACCACGCAAAGAAGAACCAGGAAGGTTGGATCTGTCTGCTGATGCACGTGGTGTAAAGAAACGAGAAACGAGGGAAGAGATCGGAGCTTTGGGAGGATGAAAAGCCGATATCGGGGCCGTGGAAGGAGTGGCAGCAGAAGAACGTGATTGAAGAGGTTTGAAAAATGAAGAGTTACGAAAGGGAAGTAGGTGGGGAGGAGAGGCAGTGGAGTTGAGATTGAAACGGGCGCAACGGCCATCGGAAAGCGCGATGAGAGCGTGAGGTCCGTCTGGATGAATGGTGTTAACGGTCGCTGAGGGGATGAAATAACGAAGGGCCTCGACGACGCGGGGTGAAGAATTGAGTTGCTGGAGAGACCGAGAGAAGTGAAGGTAAAGAAGAGTGGAGGCAGTGACGTCAGTGTGACAGGCAACGACGAGGGAGACGGTGTCTTGGTCGACAGATGGAATGAAACTGGGACGACAGCATATAGGGGAAGAGAAGACGATGCGAAGAACTTCTGTGGTGACGATGTGCTCAAGGATGATGACTGTAGCGTTTTCAACAACTCGCCAGGCGACAAGTTGATGAGTGAGGCCAGCCCATGTGCCATGAGACTGTTGCAATGAACGTGGTGACGCCGCCAACGGGACGGATATAAACACGGAAGGACATTGATCGACGTGTGGGGATGGCAGAAACGTGAACAATTTTGTTTCGCGCATTTCGCTTCTAATGTTTGTTTTGGCTAATGTTTGGGATTAAAGATCGGATTGGGCGATGTAGCGTGATGTAGATGGGGGAAGGGGGGGGGGGGCGTTTGGCGGCAAAGTTTGAAATGGGACTTGCTGGGTACATGCACAGTTTTAGGTTGGAGTTTCTTTTTGGTGTGTGATGGGGACACGTGTGATCTTTTGATCCAATTACACGTGTCATAAAAACAGAAAGACTTTCAGAAACTTAGTTTCTCCACGTTTGGTACGTAACAGTGTATGACAATCAATAATGATTGTTGATTGCCCAATCACTGTAGGAAGTACGATGACGTTTTTGTTTGGCACGCTTTCAATTTTAAAACTTAAATCTCCTTCCGCAGTTCTGGGGCGAATCCGATCGGCGCGCACAACTCAATTAGGGAAACAAATTCCAGTCTACTAGTAGCCGATGTAGATCTGGCATCGTGCAAGCAATCATGTCACGTCGTCGCGCCGCAGAAGAGACTACCATCGTCGTCGACGAGTCAGCAACGTTACCCAAATTAGATGCCAAACCTGGAAAGCAACGGACACCTGCTGAACGACTCGGTCGATTCTTTCGCAACCGCCCTGTCAGCTCAGTGCTTCTAGTGATCGCCCTTTTTGCCTTGGCTGTAACAACCTACTCACTTGGTCGTGTTGTTGGCCAAACGATTATACATTTCTTCTTCCCGTCCGCCTTTACTACCTCTCAATCCCCCCCTCAAAAAGCAAAGAGACAGACTTTAACCAACGTTTCCCTTACTGGCAGCGCCGATGATAACCCTGCGAATGGGAATACCCATTCCAAAGATGAACGTGGAACGATTGTGGACAGTGCGAACAGTCACAAGCGCAAGGTGCGATCTAACAATTCGCCGTCTCCAGTGCACAAGTGCTTTAGAAAGTTTGAACCCGGTAAATTGGGATGGTCAAAAACTCTTTGTGTCACAGATGAATTTTTCTTTGATGCTTCAATTGGAACAAGGGCGATCGGGCGATTTAAAATTGGCGTGTTTGGAGACGTCGTTCCGAAAAGTGCTGCCAACTTTCGAGCACTAGCAACTTGTACAGGTGTATTCTCCGATCAGAGTTTGTGCTTTCGTAATGATGCGTTTCATCGTATTGTATCGAATTTCGTGCTTCAAGGTGGATCCAAGGCGACTGGACGGTCGATCTATGGCTCGACGTTTCTCGAAGAACAGTCCAAAGACCACCACAGCTTTTTATCCCACGTTGAAAAGGGCATTGTTTCCTGGGCAGAATACCCAATTGGGAGCCAGTTTTACATTCTTTACCGTGAGGAAGCGAAGTATCTAGACAAGAACCATGTTGTTTTCGGAATTGTGACGGACGGCATGGAAGTTATAGCGAAAATGCATGACGCGCCAAGAACTGGAGAAGAACCAACAGAGAAAGTAAAAATCACGGCATGTGGAGATGCGCATCAACACAGATGATAAAAGTAAACGGAAAGTAACATCTGCTTTTTGTTTTTGATTGTTGACATTTTCGAAAACATTTTTGAAATCTGAATTATTTCAAATTTTTTGAAAGTGACCGACCACACGTGTGCAGTAGTAACGTTTTTTTTGTTTCCACGAATCAAAACAGTCTAGAATCGTGGTCCGCGCTAAACGCGTACCCCAACCAACCCCCCGCTCCCCTTCCCCATCAAAGCCCGCTCACTTCTACTTTGCTTTTTACTTCTATCCCATTCAAATATCGCTCCCCTTCCTTTCAACTCAACGACGACTGCGTCGGCGACGATGAACGACACTTCCAGCTCCACTCAGAATGCATTCTCTTCTACTCAACAGCAGCCTACCCAACGAACCGTCAAACGACGCAAGATTGCCCTGCAAGTAGCAATTGAGACTGGCGCCGATGGAAGACCACCGGTTCAGGAGGTCTTCCCGGACGCTACATTCACAGTCGCCCCCGACTCTCATTTTGATAGAACATCCACTGCTGCATCTGCATTCGTCGCTCAAGCTCTTGCCAATCCATTCCCACACCCTGTAAATGCAACTGCTTCTGATGAAACACGCGCTACGAACTCAGATGCTCCTCTTCAATGGGCTTCAACCGCTTTAACTCACACAGAAGGTTCCATATGGGAGCTCAACCGTGCAATTGGCGTAATTGACTCACTTTTTGCGAATACCCCTCTTCTACGCCTCCAACGAATCGCCCCTGCCCACAGCCAACAGAAGTCATCGTTTCGAGATGGTGCTGCTTTACTTATGGCAAAAAGACGGTGCATGCAACAGTGTTCTGGCGAGATTTCTGCACACATCAAATCACTGTCTAAGTGGTTAGATGCAGACAATGCATTCTGCGATTCATTTTTAGTCCTTCGTAAGCGCTGCCACGGAGTTCGTCGGACCCCGCATGGTACGCCCTTGGTTGATGTCGGGGATTCTGATTTTGTTGCTGTTCGCCGGCCCCGTTCTTCTCCATCATGTATCGATTCCGAGAATGATGTTATCTCTGGAAATGATGAAGCTCGATCGCCCTACATGCCAGTTCAAGTCCATTATCCAGCCACCATGTTTTTAAAGTTTTCCTTGCACCAGATCGATACTGAATCCCATATACCATACTCTCCTGTAGTTCAAGAAGGCTCTGCCCACATTGACGAACATTCGGTCAAAGCTGTGATAAGAAGAATTCGTCTAGCCCGGGTATCAGCTTTTCGCCGAATAACATTTGAAACACTTGCCAGGCAAGCAAGTTCCCTACCTCAAACTGCGGACCTATCTTCTTCTTCCGTCACGGTAGATAGTGGACCTAGTGATCTCCTCCGAATTGAACAAACGAACAGGGCCGAAAATGCTCCCTCTGTCAATCTGGATTTGAGTTCTTTGCAGTCTGGTACTGCAGCGAGAGAAACTCAGCTAGCCGCTATATTGCAAACTGTGGCTATTCACGGAACGCTCATTCACAAATTCTCACAAGAGGCCACAAATTCGACGTCAAATATTTCGACAAGTGCTGTTTTGGATCTACTTTTGAACGATACGTCAACTAGAAGGCTCTTAACGCGACTGGAAAATGTTCTGGACATGGCCGTACACAGGTTGAGAGTTCAGTTAGATTGGACAAGAGGTTCATCACGAATAGGAGAGACTCGCGTCCGGATATATTCCACTTCTGCGGACGGAGACGGTGCACAACGGCTGCTAGCTACAATTGAACCAATATCAGCATTAAATAATGCCGGCCATCCAGATGACAACGGCCACGTGCGCATTATCCCAGCATTTGGAGTCATTATTCCTGCTCCAGATGATCCTTCGGTCCGTGGAAGGGCTGTTGCCCCTCACTCATCCCTGTCATCTGCTGGTGCCTTTACCCCTGGGCTGGACGACGTTCCTCGTGGTTACGTCTGTCCTGTTGGGGGTGAGATTACGTCCGCATTAACACTCTTGTTATGTGTGCGTTTACTGGATTCGCTAGAGACATTAGCACGTGCTGGCGTAGATGAAATGTTGGATGTTGACCGGCAATGCTTCACAATTATCGTATCATCTCCCTCCAATGGGCGTATTCTGAAAGCGAAAGTTTGGCCTCATGGAGATGGCGTTGGGGCTGAGGCTCCTGGAGTCAACGTTTGGTATAATGGTCAACGCGTTGGAGGTTTCTCTAATGGGAACATCGGACGTTTAGTGGCGTGGAGACAGCTTCTAAAGCAGTTGGTTTTGGATCAAGGTTCACACGCTGGGGACGGTACAATGGCTAAAGGCGTGGCGACTTTCGATCACCATGGAAGTAACAATAGCGCTTTGACAAACAACAACGGTATGGCCATTCAGTACAACAGCAAGAGAAATGGCACCGACGAATCGGCCAGAAGAGCCACGCCATTGTCTACAGCTCCTGTTACAGGGCGTGGTCCACCCACATCTTCACATGCGATGCGCAGCAACCAGGACGTGACAAATCCAGGAGGACTACCGTCAAGTTCAGGCTTAGCTACTCATTATACATTCGAACCTAGGCGTAATAATGATACAGCAAGCGGATTTCGCTTTAATTTATAAAATAACAATATTGTACACACTATACAAAGATGGCGAAGTTAATACAAAAAAAGTCACGGGAAGGCCTCCACTGGCTCAATTGTTGAATAAGACGGCCTTGGTATTGATCGAAATGCCTCGTCGCATCGGCCAACAAAGAGCAGTGCCACCAAACCTAGAATACTCCACAATGCCGCAATGCCATAGAATACAATGTAGGACGTTGGCTCTAAAGGCCCTTGGCTACTACCACCATTCACACTTTCAACCAAGTACATCAACTCAGTTGACAAGAATTCTCCGGATCCCATCCCTATACCCGCTCCCACGCCAAATACGACCATGGCGTTGGCCGACCCAAACATATCTCGTACCAATATAGCGGCACAACCATTGTACGACGCCATCATGACTAATAAAATCGTAACAACAACAATAAACATGGTGAAGTTTGATGAGATTGACAGAGGGATAAGCATGATAAACAGCACTGATTGCAGTACAAACATTATGGTCAGTATGTTTTTGGCACCAGACGAAAAATAACGCGACCCAAATCGAACATAGTCCGTGAGGAAGATAAGTAAAACACTGACACACGATGATAACACCGTTACTGTTTGAAAGTGGCGAAGGATTAGAGAAGATGGCACCCGAAAAATATGGCCAATCTTAAAAAAGAAAGCTAGAAGCGCAAAGGGGGCAGCCGACGTGAATACAATAAACAGGAAAAGCCAAAATCGCAGAAGAGTGCTGAGTTTCTGCCACGGAATGCGAACATTTTCTGTCGCTAGCAAGTCGCAATCGTGAAGAGGGTCCAAGAGTGAGTCGCTACCTTGTTCTTGTAAATGTTGACGATCAGGCCATCGAAGCATGAACATCGGAAGGCTAGAAATCAGACAAAACATGACGGCCATGATATAAAATGATTGAACGCATCCGCGAGTAGAAATTAGGCGGTCATAAAAGGAAGAAATCAGGATACAGCCGGTGCTTAGAGCCATCTGACCTAACCCAGTTGTTAGACCTGGTCGTGAAGGGTTCCATACCATTAAGACCTCGGTGGCCAATAGATAAATAATACCAAGAGGGAAAGAGAGAAATGTGGCTGTTATGCGAATAAGCACAGCATTTGTTGTTTGAATCCCATACGCGACGAACGACAGGCAGGCGAAGGACATAGCAACGACAAGACATAATATTCGGATTCGATGTGTTTTGCAATTTCCAAAGGAGCGCATCGGCCTTGATGAAGACAAAGGGGTTATACCAGCGTCCAAGTAAAATCCAGCAAAGACAGTTACTGGCGCAGAGAAAAGGCTAATTACTCCTATGGTTGAAGTCCACACTCCATCTAGCGAACCGGATGGTCGAGCTTGACTCTCAATGGGAACAGTGAATATTCCAAGAGGAAATAGAGAACCGGTCAAAAACATGAGAAGACAGGCGAGAAATGTGTTGAATATAGAGGGAAAGGATGACGGCTTTGTTGAAGAAGATGTTGACGAGGAACATGATGAGGATGATATTGACTTCGTGATAGTGCCCATGGTGAAGAGGAACAGTGGAGGGGAAGGGGAGACGGAGACGGAGTTATTGTAGTTGGGTACAATGTGGAGTGGGGTATGTATATTGAAGGAAGCTAGAAGTTGGCTTGTTTTTCTGTTGTTTGTATTAATTTTAGGTGTTGGATTAGGGCACGGGGTGAAGCCGAGTTGGGAAGCATGACACTCGGATGTGTGGGTCCATTACGTCTCCTTCCTCTTTCATGTTGTGTGGTGTGTGTGTATTCCTTGTTCTATTATTTACACAACATTCAAACAACATTGCTCATCAGTGGCATGTGCGACAGAAAGAGAGATTATTAGTCCATCTGCTGGGCTGTCACTGATATAGTTTGGGTATGGGGAGTAGGAATACGAAACGGTAAGACCGTTGAGATGAGAGTTTGGTGAGATCATACCATACCAATAATACTCCAATGTCACTAATGTCATAACAATAATTTCTGCATCGTATGCATCGTATTGATAAAAGTTTATGTGGTATGACTGTTAATGATTAGTTAGCACTATATTCCACTATATACATGTAGTGGAGGCCAAAAGCTTGAGATCTATTTCGATTGTGGACCACACATATATAGCTCCCCGAATACTTGGCAGGGCAGGATTCGACACAATACAGTGAAATGTTACTATATTCCT
Organism: Odonthalia washingtoniensis; assembly: GCA_032358235.1. Classification (NCBI taxonomy): domain Eukaryota; phylum Rhodophyta; class Florideophyceae; order Ceramiales; family Rhodomelaceae; genus Odonthalia; species Odonthalia washingtoniensis. Next base: position 3,722 of record JAULBU010060382.1, on the reverse strand, counting down.
GGGTTTTGCTTTCATCCACCAGTATACGACGTTAGGACGTAGTCTACATCGTTCTTGTTGCAGAAACGTATAGAACATTTGGAGAAGTGAAAGGACAAATGAGGGAGAGCTTCGACCCTCAACAGTTTCACCTCAAATTTTCACCTCAAATTTTCAATGAAAAAGCTAACATACTCTGGCCCAAAATTCCTTCACCATGACATCTTCCCTTTGCAATATTCGTAAACTGCGGGCGTACATCACCACCGAGCGGCTTTTTTGAGTTTTGAGGGCATACGAATTTCATAAATCGCGATGATGGGGCTGGCGGTTGTGTTCTCTGTGTCTTGCCTCCCTCCCTTCTTTTATTTAACGATGCGTGTCAAACTAAGAACGGTGACAAAAAGGGTTAGATAACAGTACGACCCCCACGTGTGGAACATTTGTTTTGCACTATCTGTTACAAATACGTATTTTGAAATTGAAATTTAATTGATTTCGCAACTCTAGGGGTACAGTAGTGAAAACAATATTTTGTCATTATAGTGTGGTGTACAAAACTAGATAAAATTATTATTATTATTATCTATCAGGGCATCTAGAGGTGATCAGTTCAATAAATATATTAAGGAAGAATTACCAAACGAGTAAAAGACTGGCTCTTATTTACCAAACGAGTCAAGATTCGATTGTACGTTCTTTTTGGAATTTAAGATGCTTAAAATTCGATTTTTTAATTTTTTTGTCAAAATTCAATTGCACGTACACTGAAGTGTACTGTACAATTCATCACACTGTATTCTTTTTATTATTATTCCTCTCCAAGGGCCGCCACAATCAAGTTGACAGTCCAATTTCAAATTTTTGAAAACAGATATTTCCCCTTTTCCCGTTACTTCTTTCAAATGTTTGAATATAAATCCAATATTATTGAGAGAGATTCATCAAAAACGTTTTGAAGGATTTTATGATCAGAAGGAAAAACTAGTCTCAACATTTGCGTTTCACTGGTTGTGGCCATGCCGGTTACAATTTCCACATTTCCGCTTAGATGTTTCTAAGCAGGAGGTGATCCTCCGCTTTGTTGGCCTTCCTCTTGGGATAGGGATAGACGGGGGCAGCTTCAGCAAAGAAGTAGGCACTTTGTACTTAAATGCGGGTGTGGATGGAGCTCGATACTCCGGTAAGCCTTCATATTGAGATTTCCAGCATTCAGCTGTATCATACACGTGGAGTAGCGCATGGAACTACACTCCAATCCTATTCACCAGGCGGATGGTATGAATGCATGGGAACTGGTCAAGCTGCCGTTGCCCACATTCGCATGTACAAGAATCAATATCTACGAAAAATGTCATAGATGGGTCTCGGCTAGATGAAACATATCCTTTTCGAGAATTCGGAATCTGCAATATAATTGGCAGCGTGGATTGTTTGGAAGCCTCCAAATCCAATTCCAGTAGCCTTTGTGAAATATGAGGAGTTGCTGATGCAGAATGTGTCGTACTGTGTTCTATAGAAATATGATCATGGGAACAGTCCTTCAGTACGGCATGAAAAAAGGCCTGAGGAAATGGAATATCTCGTACAAACTTCACCGAATTCTTCATGCTTTCACGGCTTGCTCTGTTAAACATCTGAAAAGATTTAGGAGGAAGGCCGGGAACTGACGATTATCTGATATTGAATTAATGTATACTTGATCTTGTAGTGGAAAAGAATCTTTCAATTCCAATAATTTTTGTTCTGAAGCTGCATGAACACAACGACAAAATATCGAAGTCACCTTTCCATTCGTAATTTTCAAAATATTTGCAGCCCTGTGCTTGAAACAATGAAACATGTGAACATCTGGAAGTATGACACGAAGTGCCGCTGTAAGTCCTTCCTCTTGGTCTGAAATTAATGTAAAAAACAACCAATTAATCGCAGAGCATCTCTCAAGTACAAAACGAAAAAGACCATGTTTCTTCTTTTTCATTGTCAGCAATAAACATGAGTGCAATAAGAACGCTTCGGTGATTAGAATCGCTACCAAATACAGAGAACATAGTTCCCCGCATTATGCTTCTGCAGTGGGCAGAATCTGCTTGGAGCACGGATTCTAATTGAGGTAATATTACAAGTGTAGTACACGGTGAGAATAGAAGGGCATAGAGGTGTGTTGCACCCTCAGTAGTATATTCTTTACGGGTTTCCGAAATTTCAACCTCGTTGAATTGGGTTCTCTTTGATATCTCCAAATTTCGATTTTCACATTCATGGTTCAGCTTACAGGTAGCTGTAGCAATATGAAGAGATTCATGGGAGGTTTTGGTGACAATTTAGGCACGATGGCCGTAATCTCTCAGAATCTCTACAAGCCCTGGTAGGTATTCTATACTTCTATTGAGGTCCCCTTCGACACAATATATTGCGTTGTCTCTTACGGAATAGCAAAACTTTCTTGATGGAATCTAATGCATGTAAAGTGAAAACGCGGACTGAATAGAGGTATATGATAGGTCATGAGATTATTTGGTCACAAATGGAATAGGTACCTGAACCATCATGGAGAAACTGTAAGATGTAAAAGATGGTACATTATAGGGTTCACATGTGTGATCATCGAACTTCGTGACTTCCCAAATAGACTTCATTCTCCTTTGAATTCGCACTTTGAAAGAACAGTTCTCAAAAATGCAGCAAGAAAACAAAAACTAGAGGTTATTTCGCTTCCAAAACGGTGGGCGGGATGAGGAGTCAGAAGGCCGACGGCTTTCAAATGTCATTCGACGCTTACCAACTTCATGATACTCTGCCAATCTTAGTAGGGATTTGTTTTTGGAGTTAAAAGTATCTCCAACAGACAATATATTCCCCACAGTATGTAGATAAGACAAGGATCTTGGGCAGGGAAATATGTATTTGAGGTTGAATGGATCTTCTAAATTGCATTGGTGAAGGGGCGTTACCACTTTAGTTTGTTGAGACATGTAAAATTGAAGCACAGAAGAAGATGTATATGTTTCTTAGACCGTCTACTGTGAAAATGTGAAAATGAAAAATGGTGAAAATGTAAAATTCGGCAGGAAGCCTACCGTAAAAAGAAAAAAACTTGTGAAAAAAGTATACCCAAATAACACTGTACCCAATCAACAGAAATATTTATGTCGTACGACAGAACATAAAATTCCATTACAACTGGATACATTTTCAAACATTTGAAAATGAAAAGGGGAGTAATAATAGTAAATTGGGTGAAAGAAGTAACCGAAAAAAGGGAAATACCTGTTTTTAAAAATTTGAAATTGGACTGTCAACTTAATTGTAATGACCCTTGGAGATTTTAAGCATCTTAAATCCCCAAAAGAACGTACAATCGAATCTTGACTCGTTTGGTAAATAAAAGCCAGTCTTTTGACTCGTTTGGTAATTCTTCCATATATTAATATGTTTTGTACACGAAGGGAGAATACAGTTGTTGAGACATGTACACAATTGTATAAAGGGTCGTGCTCAGTTGAATATAACTATTATTAAAACGCTTAAAGAATCTCCACCAATGGATCCAAAATCAAAAAAAGATGAATCTTGCAGTAGCCAGTTGTAAACATTTAAGTGGCTCAAAATTGTGAATCCAATTTTTGGATTAGATCGGTGTTTGAATTTGGTTTTACCACACCAGTTTAAAATCCAAACATTACTGTATTGTCCCTTCTGTATGCTTACTTGACCTCACAATGTGAATAGCGACATGAGTA
>JAULBU010060371.1:0-11627 GCA_032358235.1 Odonthalia washingtoniensis | reverse complement strand
ATTTGTGGTTTCACAATACTATCCACGCAAATCATGGTAAGAGCAACCAATCCACTATTTCCCAAACTGCGAGAGCACATGACGTATGACCTGCATTGCAGGATAGAAACACCTTTGTTTCAAAACGTCCCAAATCACATGTGCCTCTAACAATAATTTTGATTTTTGCATGTTCGTTGGTACATGTTCAAAAAACGCAATACATTTACAACGTTATTTTATATGTAAATAATATCTGAAATACATTTATTCTACAATGGATGATGAAATTGATGATATACAACGGGGCACGGATTCACTATTACAAACTGTTGACATCAATCTTAATGAAATGAAAACCGCGAAACGGGTTGGATGGTGTTCATTTTCTAAAAACTCAAGACAGTTTATGAAAAATGCATCAATTATAAGATTCACCCTTCGGAATCTGACCCAACGTTGTATGGAAACAAAAATATTCAAGAAACTTCCTCGTTTGCAAAAGGACACATTGATAAGGGCACTTCAACTATGTATGGAAAAGGTAGTCCACTATGTGTTTCCAAGATGTAAAAGGATTGTACAGAGCCTAAGTTTCTAAAATAAGCTTCAACAGTGATATTTTTCAAGGCATTATGAGAACAATGTCATTCTGCAAACGGGGGTCTGTTCAAAAAGGGTTCTCCGGGCGTGTTTATTTGCCCATTTACCTGCCCAAAAAGTGTATGATATGATAAAAGAAGAAAACAATCCGTAGCGGAAATGAATATGAAGCATCTCATGAAGAGAGTGAGGAAGGTGTCAGTGATGATGACGACTGTGTGGCTGTTGTTGTAGGAGAAGATAATGCGAGTACAAAAAGTGGAGAGGAGGAGGAAGGAAAGGCACAAATAACTGAAATCGGAAGAAAAAGGAAACGGTTCAGCGGTTCATATAGAAAAGTGTGCAAAATAGCACGAGATAATTGGGCTAGTCTATCGACAAAAGGATATATTATTATACAGAAACATGGTAGGAAAAATTTTAATGACGAGGTTATAAGTGGTTCAGCAAAATTTATTCTGCGGGCTGATAACACGCAAAGAATGTCATGGAGGACGCGGCGTGTTAAATGCAATGGTAAGTTTGTCAGGTTTCCAGCCATTATGCGAAAGATAACAACAGAGTCATTATGGAGAAAGTATAACAAGGATGAGAAACTATCATCCTTTGTAAGGCGTAAGGGACGAACTTTGTTCATGTAATTAGTAACGTCTATAACGAAGGCAGAAATAAGAGAGCGAGCGTGCATCGACTACATACCGTCATCTTTATCATATGAAAATGTGCAAACACTAAAGCTGTTAGTAAATAGTGAAGTATTGGATAAAACAAAACGCGTCTGAATTCTTTCACAATTGGAAGGTATGATGGAGTTTTTAAAATACAGCTACGCAACGCATCTCGCTCTCGATGGAAAAGACCATGATCCCTGACATGACGTACAATTCGCACTGCTTGACGATGTAGGTATCGAAAACAACCTTGTAAAAGCCAACATCAATGGTCAAATTTAGCGTGTGCGGTCTTTTTGGGGAATACCTCGGTAAGAGAATAAAGTTCGAATATAGGCAAATAAAGTGGAGGGTAGGTGAGTGAGGTAAGTAACCGCGGATAGTGAATCGTCGGGGTTAATCAGATGCCGTGCCACAACTAAGTGGTTTTGTGAGCTGGTCTGATTGGAAGACGCGGATGAGCTTCGTCAGTTCGATTATGCAATCGACAGCGATCGGGCACGTTTCTCAACGTGGAGATCACTTGGCTCCTTTCGACGGGGATTAACCTGTCCTCGGGCGTGTTTTGTATAGATCTCTCTGCCGCGGTTTGTGTCAATTCTCTCGAAGTAACAAAGGTCAGTTAGCTGGTGCTTTTGGAGCTGGGGTTTGTCTGTTTTTCGTATATGTCTGGCGACTTTATTATTGTTCCCTCCTCGTGCCGAGGTTTGGTATGTATACTAGAATCAGGATTAATTCCAACTGGGAAAATTCCAGTACACGGGTCAATGAAAATACTACTGTTAGAGATGTAAGCAATATTACTGTTAGGAAAACCTATGGGAAATATTATCGGTATGAGAGCGTAAAATAATTAGTGTAGGGTTCATTGATTTTACCACAGGTGTATCGTTTGAAATGTATCACTCGATAATTGAGTGATCTTTCATCTCATATGCAGGATTTCATTGTCACTGTATTTGCGATGGTGTAATCCCTTTTCGACTCTTATACGCCAAAACCTCTTATTATTCCTTAATGTCATTTTTCCTTCTCGTCCCCCTTTCGCTCGCCGTCATTCTCGTCGTCGATCGTGATTCGAAAACCAGCGTCGTCAAGCATTCCCATTATCCGCGATGGGCCTCGTCCTCTTGAATTCCCGTCGTCATTTCGACGAAACAACATCATCATCAACAGCGAAGCGTCATCATCATCAACGACGAATCAACTTCTCGTCGTCAACCAGATCATATCAACATCATCATGAATCAACTCATTCAGAACAACATCATTGCCTTTGAAAAATATCATTCTGAACAAAATCATCGCCTTTGAACAATATCATTGCCTTGGAAGAATATCACCCTGAAGGACGTAATTGCTATTGAACGATATCATCCTGGAAAACACCATCACTATTGAATCAATATCATCCTGAACAAAACCATTGCCGTTTGAACAATATCATGCTGTAATACATCATCATAATTAGCATCATCCGTCATCTGATCAACCCACACATCTCCGTCCTTTAATTAAACATCATCTCGCCATCCGCGCTTTCACATCTATGTCAATCTCGGTTCGGGTTCGTGTTGCACGAATTGTCAAAATGAATCGAATCGAAATGTCGATTCGATAGTAAGATCACGAAAGAGAAGGGTAAAATGCAAACATCGCTTGGCACCGTATGCACTTATAAGCAGCATAGCAGGGAATGTTGAGAATTTGAACGAAAACATTATTGATGCATTAGGAGAAGGGAAGAACAAAATAAACTACTGATGGGACACAAACTTAGAGCACGAGTGCAAGAAGAGCGTATAGAATAGGTCATGTTGGAACTGAAAAAAAAGAAAACTAAGACTGCTGCTGTTGTTTTCATTGATTATAAAATGAAATTGAGCCTGTCCGCTACCGGCAAACAACATCTCAGCTCTACGGAAAAAAGGCATGTCATGGCATGGATCGGCTGTTTTCTTTGGAACATTGGAGGACGTTCAAGAGGAAAAAAACAATGACCACATAGATATGGATCATAATAGTAGTGAAAGCAACGAAAGAAACGTGGACGGTGGTATGAAACAAAATACGTTGAGTAGTTTTTTATTGACGCTATTGTTAAAAACTACAGTACACAAGATGTAGTATCAACAACTGGAATTGTGGAGTCTGTTATCATGATGGTACGCAAAAAAATACCGGAATGTAGGCGTATATGGTTTATATCGGACAATGTCAAAACGTACCAAAATGACCTATTACCTGTGATGCTGCCTCAGATGTATTTAAATTTAGGTTTTCTTCTTGTCGCCTATTTACATCCTGAGTCACAAAATTCAAATAATATGGTAGACGGCCACTTCGCTGTTGCGGAAAGGAAAATTATGCGTTTCGTACAAGACACAACATATGATTAGGTAACACCCTTTGATGCAATGGAGGCGCTTACATACGACGGTAGAATAAAAAACACATGCACAGATTTCGTGTGTGTTTCTCGAAATTCGGAAAAAATGCTGAAATGGAAAGAAGCATGCACTGGAGGTGCGATAGTACAGATGAAATCCAATGGAGAGTACCAGTATACGTACGCTGGTGCAAGGAAATTTGGAATAAAAATATTTCAATACTCTGGTGGGAAACATATGGTATATGTGTTTGATTTATATGAGTTCGTATATGGATGTAAGACATGCATGTGATGGCACCGATAACGAATCGGCGGTTAACGTATTGAACAGATATGGAAACTATAGCAGTAATGACGGGACTATTGGTCATGAACAAGATTTATCTGTTTTTGAAGAAAATGTTGAAACATATAACGACATATGTGACATATTAGAAAGTATTGTGGAAGGTTTAGACGACGGCATGGGAAAAATAACAGCAACGGAAGGACGGTCGTTTGGTGATGCTGCATCACCTAAGGTGACAGGTAGAGAAAAGGGCGTAAAGGGGTTATGGAACTCAGAAATGAGTGTTCGGGATCGAAAATTTCACATTCACGACAGAACCGCAATATCAGACGTTATAGCGGAGATAGAAGTAGAGACGGAACTGGTGGGGACTGCAGTATCGAATGGAGCTTCATACACGACAAGTAATGTTCATGGCTTAGAAAGTTGTTATGCTGGTGGTATTGGGGGAGTAGAAGGAGACAACGATACGGGTAACAATGGGTACAATGGTCGAAATGAAGAAACACTTCTACGCCCAACAATGAGACATGCCAAATACATTACTCTATATCATTTCGGTAAATGTTTCAAGCAGTATAGGAGTAAGGAACCAATTATTGTGCATGAGTTGAAATGCACGGACACGCGATTTGAGAAGAAAACTGTATACAGAAGAATAGAGATTGCACAAGAAGCAGTTTCAGACGAGGGCGAGGTAGTTGTGTACACCAGAACGGAACAAAATCCCAAATTGGCAACTGTGGATGTTGATGTAAATAGGGATGGATATGAATGTATGCAGGGTTGTGCAAGGCAGCCGGACAGAGGAACAACATTTGGAAAAATTTGTCATGATATTCAAGCATTTGTTGAAGGAATGGTATGAAAATGGTAATGTGGACCCGGTGAAAAGAATTTCAGCGGCAATGATGCAAGATGCGTTATGTGCACTGCATCCTAGCAGGTATGATCTACCGTCGGAGCACCAAATTAATAGCTACATTTCGAAACTTAATCAAAGCTAAAAAAAGAACAATGAGATACGCCAAGAAAATACGTTGATTGACAGTTTTATGAGAGTGAGTAACACAGGGTCTGAAATGATACGGAATAGTGGACCTGTTCTGAGAAGACCGGCGATAGTAACAGCGTCAAATCAATATGACACCACGGAAGAAGAAGAGCATGTAGAAAGTTTTGGAAAAGTTGGAAGACCAACGAAAACGGGAAGAAGGAAAATGTCAACTGTGTACCAAGATTCATTATTCTCAATTATGATGAATGATAGTTCAATGAAGCGTACTGATTGCCGGGAACGGTTTATATTGTACCTTCATTCAGATCAAGAGGCGCTTCCTCCAGATGTTCTTGACGACGAATAGATAAAGAACAAGTATTCAAATATTTGAAGACACATGAAAAGGTGACTGTTATTTTGTTTGCAACTGTTATGAGATGGAAATAACAAATGCAGCTATGTAGTAATTTTCGGTAACTTAGATGCTGTGCCAATAATTTTGTGGTATGGTTATGACTTGCATGATGGCTAATGTAGCAAGATCTGGTGTGACAGTATGTGATATGGTTTAACACTGTAGGGCAGAGGTAACGTATTTTCGAGAAGACCCAGTTCAGAATGAGGGAGAATAAAAACTTCCTGTTTGCCAGTTTTTAGGTTGTTGGTCAATTTTGTTGTTAATGCTGACGTTTATAGAAAATTTGTTGTATCATTTGATTGTTACTACATTTGTTAATAATATTGACATATGTATTATTATTATTGATGCAGTTTAATAAGATAATGATGTACATCTTGACTTACGTAGAGATGATGATATTTAATTCTTTTTTAACGATTTCGTTCTATTTTGATGTTAATACTATTGCTACTGTTGATGTTTCATTTCGTAGTGTTCGTGTTAATGTTGAAAATAATGTTCAACTATCAGATGTTTGTGATAATTTAGTTATTTTATTATGTTAATCACTAGCTGAATTTTGGTCTTGTTGTTGTTTTTGATGTGATTTTTGATGCAGTTTTAGACCATCATGTTAACTTTGATTATGACCTATATGTTGCTGGTGAATTTAATATTGAAGTTCATTGTTTCTTATATGTTGTTCATGAAATTTTTTGTTTCGATTGAGCTTATGATGATCTTTATGGTTACTTTTGTGCTTATGTGGATGTTGATGATCATCTACATGTTGAGAATGATGATTTATATGTTGCTATTGATGTTTTTGATGTTGGTTGTGATGTTGATTATGATTAAGATATTAACGTCTATATTTCTGTTGTTTTAGTTGTTGCTGTAGCTTTTGTTGTGGCTGTTGTTGTCGATGTCTATGTTAATTTCTATTTTCATGTTAATGTCTATGTCGATGTTAATGTCGATTTTTATATTAATGTCTATGTCGATGTTAATGTATTTGTTGACGTTGTTGTCGATGTTAATGTCGATGTCGATGTCGATGTCAATGTCAATGTCAATGTCGATGTCAATGTATTTGTTGACGTTGTTGTTCAAAATGTTATTAACAATGTTTTTAGTATTGTTGATGGCGATGTCGATGGTGATGTTGGATATGTTCAGTTTTGAGTAATAAAATTATAATATTTTTCATATATGTATTATTTTTTAATAAGATTAAAAAATAATACATATACACAGATTCTGTGTTCAAACAAAAAAAAATACAGCATCGAGGACCGTTCTATTGTGACCCCAAAAAATGAAAGCATCCATGTCCGAGTTCAGAAGTTTTTCAGTCTAAATTAGCAAGAAGAGAAAGCCTCGTAACAACATGTGTTGAAGTTACTGAATTAGTTGTTGCTATGTGGGCTGAAGTAGTGGTGATGGTGGTTGTCGCATTATCGGATTATTCATCAACGGCAGCACTAAGAGTTTTTGAGAAAATCCCTTTATATCGAGGGGCGTACTTCAGCCAAAGTTTCACGAACATGACAGCGCACTCGTTTCCTGAATTGACGACGTCGTTTCATTTCACAAAACATATTCTTTCCCATCAATCGTTTCTCTCTCGAATATTTAAACGATGGTGTTTTTACCGGTTGTAACGGTTGTTGTTGTTCATCTGTTGTTGTGACCCTGGTACGGTCTGACGATGAGGACGTTTATTGTTTTTGTTTGTGAGTCGGTGAATGTGTGTTTTTTCAACACCTAGGACAAGTAATAATTGTGCAGCTACATTGCTCTTGCTGTTCCTCATCTGGAGTCTACAACACATCTTTATTTGTCACGGTGGGATAAGAAGCTTGTTCTTTGTTTAGCCTTTTTGTTCCAAAGCTTTTAATGGGGTGATGTCGAGATGTTGAGATATTGAGGTGTTGAGACAAGTGAACGAATAAAGTAATCATCATTCATTCGTTTCCCAAGTGTTCTTTCCACCGCCAACACGATCTCGTCTGGTTCGCTGCTATTTATTTATTTACAAATGAGTTGTATCGTTCTAGAATTGTAATACCTCCTTCACTGGCTTGTAATAAATCGGTATTACATTTATCAGTATGGTCTGCAATACCTCAGCATGTCTATACTTTCCATTTAAAAACAGTTCATTTTTCCTCAACTAATAATATCACATCTTCACTTACATCATAACATAATATAACCAACCCTTCCCTGCATGATTTACTAAACTTGTTTCTGTTCTTAATCAAATATAGACATCTTTTGCGATCATTTACTAAACCATTTTGTTTTCAAGATGTGTTTGTGGTTATGGTGTGTGAACAATCATTGCGCAAATTTCCATCGAAAAAAAAGGACTGATACTTTCGGACGGCCAGCTATTTTTCAACGTTGCACACTGTAAACATATATAAAATATAAGAACACAAACATTACTGCGCCCATAACTTTAATTATGTATCAATTTGCCAGATTCAAAATCATTATCGTTTCTATCAACAGTTGTACTGTTGCTTCCATTACGTTAAGAATTTCAGAACACCAATAACACCCATATCCTTTTACTTTTTGCACAAACATTACACATATGCACATCTTACATATTATAACATCACCTTTTCTATTTTGTTAATTTGTTTATCATTCCAAATCTGCTCACGATATTTATGTGAACCTTCAACAGCACCTTCTGGATCAAAACACATTTATATCTGTTCTTATTTTACCACTTTCTTCATAATACAACACATACATGTTGTTGTTGTCGTCGAATACACATTTGTTTCCGTCTGTAGTACCTCGCTCAGTGGTGGGTACCGAGATGTACCCACACTATTTCCGGTATCTTAATTTCCGTTTATACTCCTTTCTACTGTCTTCCTTTTCTTTCTACGCTTTTTCTCTTTCTCCCCTTCTGCCCGCCTAAACGTATCCACTCGCACTCCGTCTGGCCACGTGTAGCCTCCAGTTTTTAGATAATAAATACCGCCTCGTCGACGCCAACAGGCGCCAACTGGAATGGGCATCATTTCCCTGGCGATCAACTAGACCCTAAACAGCATCAACAACAGCTACCTTCGATCACCCCGAGAAAGGATCCCATCACCTACACTACGAGGTGGGATCGCGAAGATCCGCAAGTGCTACCCTACGTGCACCCCCTCCAAACGGCTCCACTGGACGTGTGAAGCAAGCGATCATCCAAATCTCCGCCTCGTCCTCACGACTGTGTCAAAAGTCCATCTTCGTGTTGGGTTTTGTTCTTCAGCTTTCCACTCCCTTTAGACCCTTGTACCCCCTGCACCCGAACTGCTCAGTGGGGGATACTACACTGGTCTCCGAGCCTGGAAGACTACAACATACACAATCTACCCTGCTATGTACAACTATACTACAATGTCCAATCGCTTCATCGCACTATCACTTCGCATCCGCGAGAAACATCAGAACGAAGGTCTATTCGGACTCCAATATTCAACCGTCCGCCAGCACACGGCAGACATGTCTCGAACGCCCCCAATCGCCTCCGCCAGGGACATATTGAACATCCCCGCCGCTCTCCCTACCTAAGCTCCCCGTCTGCCCCAATTGACTCGCTCACTGACTTTGACGGGGGCATCGACGTCGATCAAGACGCCGGCCTTCGGAGCCATCCATGCTCCGCTTTCTGCACCTGGGGTCACTGTTGAAACCCACCTAACAGCCAAGGCACAAACCGTTCAGTTGGGGATACCCGTTCCACGCCGGATCGTTTCGATGCGGAACTTCGCCGATTGGGCACGAATGTGCAAACAGAATTGGACCATGGAGTCCAGCAGGATGACATGATCCTGGGTCGTATCGAGTCTATCAAGACTCCTGTGTTCCAGCTCGAGACTGAAATGGAATAAATGACGAATACAGTTTCGTCTTTCACGGTGTCGGCCGTTTCCGAGTTCATCCAGCTCGAGAAACTCACTAAAACCGTATCGCAACTCACATCCCAGGTCGCGAGCCTCTTCACGCATCGACGACATCAATCGTCGCCTTTCCTCTTTGGAGGCTGCGCCCGTCCCGTGAACGGCTCACCCCGCGCGCCCAACCCCGATGCCGGCACCGGCGCATACGGAACGTTTTCATCCGGTCGCTCCCACCGCCAACCATTTTCTCATACCTCCCCCGCTTCCAGATGGAGCCGTCACCGCTGACGGTGACTACCCGTTGTCTTGGCCCCCCAGTGCACGCACGGTGGCTAAACTCGCCTCCCAACTGGCCCCAACGACGAACCCAACTTGTCTACCTGATTTCATCACGGAGGCGGCCATACCGGCCCCGTTCCCCGATATTGGGAAGGACGAATACCTTACCCCGCGGATGAGCCGTTATGCCCCAGGCTTTGTACTGCTTACGACTATGATGAAGGCCTTCCATACACTTGTCAATTATCGAACCTACCGGCTCGATAATACATCCATCTTCATGACGGACAGGGAGTATAAGCACCTTCATTCTTTGAAATGAACCATCGATGCTCAATTCCCGTCCATCGGAACCTTCACCGGCTCCGACGGGATTCTTGTCTTCGCCTTCCTATCGGTACTGATCGAGGCATTTAATGATCATTCTGTCAGGGAGGTGCCGCAGTCCACACCCTCGCTTCCTACTTGTCGAATCAGGCACGGTCGCTCTATGATTCGCACGTCCGCCCCAGACGTTCCACAAACAAGTCTCAACTCCACGCTACCTAGCCCTATGTTTTCCATGGCCTTTTGGATCGTTTCGTCAACGACAAATTACTCCGTGCCGAACATCGTGTCATTTCCGATGCGCAACAATCCACGGTAGAACCCGTGGACGCTTACGCCATGCGCTCGGAAGATGCTGCCGATCGTTGTCGCCATGTATCTCCACCGACGGAATTGATCAACAACCTCGTCTTGGGTTTGGACCCGGCAACTAGGTTATTACTCCAAACCCACTTCTCCCAGCTTCCTCCGTCGAATTTCCAGGACTTTCAGGCTATCAAGCGCCTGGATTGCCGCTGCGGCTTGACAGCTAAGGCTATATTCACTCATACGAAACCAACGGTGTCTTTGAAATTCCCAGTACATGTCCCCACTTCCCTCTACGTCGCTCCCCCGTTCGCGACGCGCGGCTCCCTCCGTGTTGCATATTCCGACAGCGAAAGGCCCTTACGATCCGTCACCGCCCACTTCCCCTCCGTCTACAGTCGAGCCTTGGCAACCAACTTCTTTGGGGGCAACCTTGTTCATCGCCAATGGTTCCCCCTCCCCGTTGGAACTCCGAGACCACAACCCAGCACTCTCGGGGCACCAACTTTTCGACGTTACCACACGTCTGGAGAACGTCTTCATGGTCGCAAGTCCTACAAACCCGGACACTGAGGTGGATTCCCCTCGCGCGACCAGTGACATGCTCTTGATTCTCGACCTTAAAAACAACTCCATCGGACGTGAGCACATAGTGGTACCCACGTTGACGGAACAACAAGTCGAGTCGTCCATGTCCGCCATTCCGTCTTACTATTGGACGCTCAACTGCTGGATCTGCCGCGAATCGGGTCATTCCGCGTTCACATGTCCAAGCTTGACGGTGCAACAGCGGATTTTCTTCGCATATTTCTATTACCGTCACCAAATTGCCGCGAAACCGAGAGTCGCAGATTGGTTTAAGCAGTGTTCTGCTCACCGCACTAAAACTTCGTCTGATCCTGGTCCAAATCCCCCAACTACTTCTTACCGCGCAGCAACTCGTGTTCGCGCCGTCTTGCGCCGCAGTAATGGACGCCACAGCTGCGACAATTATCACCCCGCTTTCCTGATACCGGAGCCATCAGCACCAGTGAGTGATGAGACCAAGACACCTGTAGGTGACCAGGAAAAAGAGACGGGCCAGTAGTTCAACGACCACACTCGACTGCCACCACGCTCTTGTCCGGTCGTTCTCTGAACGGGACACGCGTGCAGCATACGACTCTAATAAATAATATTCGTCTATCAATTCCCCGCGTGCCCCCACACCCCATCAACTCTTTCTTCCGTCACTCATGAGAATGAATCGTGGGACATCACGACCTCTTCGCATCCCACATCCCCGTGAAAACTAGCTGGCCGTCGACTTACGCCATCGACACCGGGCGTTGGCACCAAATCGTTCGTCTCAACGAACGCGACCACAAACGGACGATTGGATTGACTCCTCCTTAACGGTCTGGGCCTCCGTCGTTGGCAGCGACCATTCCCGTCCCATACTTGCCCAGCCTACTTCGCATCCCA
>JAULBU010060360.1:0-11628 GCA_032358235.1 Odonthalia washingtoniensis | reverse complement strand
TCTATACATGTCTGCCAATGTTGCCGGTTCTCTTTGAACTGAATTATGTCTAATGTGTTCATTAATCCAAACTATGAGTTGGTTTAAAAATGGTTCCGAGAATAGTACGAAATATTTGGCTCCTGTTTTTTGTAAATGACGTACACCGAATTGAGTATTGAGCCTTTCCATACTTGATTGTAAGTACAGAAATACTATTTCATCGACGACTGAATCTATGAAGCCCTTTTAAAGTATAAATGTTTCATTTGGAGTTGTAATAAGTTTCCAATCTTTTCTGACATCACCTTCCTTTGATCTTGAACGAGTTGTAGTAATTTTCTCCTACCACGCTACCCCCTCTAGGTGAAGCCATGTTCCTTGTAATTCTTCCACGTGCACCACGCTGCCTTGAAGATCCCCTATTTTAAAAACCACCACGGCGTATGGTTGATGTTGTTTCATTTGTGTTCATTGGTACATCAGTTGCTTTTAACCGATTTACAGTACAACTTGCTTCATTGAAGATGGCTGCAGATGCTGGTAGTGCTGACGGAGGTACCTTAGGTTTTTTAACACGAGGAAGTGGTGGAAGTTCATTAATATCACGTTATTGGAAAGAATCGGATTCAGTAGAGACATTTGAAGCTCCAGATGTATGAATCGGTCAAGCTGAAGCACATGTACAGGTTGGGGTAAGCTTCCTAGGTTGTTGGATCATGTTGATTTGAGATAAACGAAGTCTTCTTTATTGTTGATTACGGCTTGGAAATGTATTTTTCAGCATCACTTGTCTGGAGTCCCGTTCAAATGGGTGATTCCTATGGGAGCTCTTTGAGTGCAGAGTGATTCTTGTAGTCTTTTCCAACACGTATAAAACGTGTCCATCCGTCATTGTTATTGCTTTCGATGTAATGAAGAAGACAATAATGGACAAAATAGGGTAGTTATGTTGACTTTAGTCAACATAACTGCCGTTACAGTTTATCTAGAACGCTTCAATTCCATTTCTTATGGGTACTGCAGTCCACATAAGCTGTATTAAGGATATAGACATGATATATATCATCATATTTATCTATTCTTGAACTTTATTGTAGTGTTTTCAAATGCCACTTATCGGCATGTGCTGTTTTGTCTGTTACGTTTGTCCTTTAAACTTTTTGGTTACTTAAGCCTTCATTGAGACGAAGTTCTCTTCTCAGTCGAAGAAGAAAAAAGAAGTGAACCTAACTATCATCGAACGAACGAGCCTTACGAATCATCTTGGCTACCGCCCCGCTCGACTATTCGGCCATAGCTCAGTTCTTTATCATCGAATAAATATTGAATATATCCTCCTTGTTCAATTACTGTCAGTCTTCATTCCTTTAGCGCTAGTTCACATCCCTTGTTTAACCCCTTTCTCCTTAGTTATGGGACCAGGTTCAGTGATATGTAGTGCAATGCATGCGGGGTCTACTGTTCCTAAGAACCTGACCAACTGCAAAATCGTCCTCCACATTGTTCTGATCATTGGTAGCAGCTTTCATAATTCGTCTGAAATGACAAAAATATAATTCCTACTTTTGTCTTCCTCTACTTTCAGCCTCTTGTTAGATGGAAGAACATTGGCTTATTCTTATACATGTGTTCTTCCAACTTCCACTTAGTATGTCTATCTCCGATTTATATCTGGTCATACAGTCTTATTGATATATTTTGTTTTATCAATTTTGAAAGGGAAAAGTATAAATGGTGTGATCCCGCGATCAACTAGAAAATCACGCTGATTAACGACTTCACAGTTCATGGAAAATCACAGCGTTGTGAACTTCCCGTAGATAATATATCTCAGGGAATATAGCTACTTCACGAAGTGATGCAACCTACAACCTTACGTTCGGCAGGTGTTCTTCGAAAAAATAAGTAGTGAAAAAATACGTTCTGCTAATCAGAATGTTCATGGTGGCAGTAAAATTCAGGTTTCACTGAGCACTGGGGGAAAATTTAGTGATCGGTGACCGTGAGGATGCTGGTGTGGTATTGACGTTGTTCGCTGACAATGTCTCTTTCTCCTACAAGAATTTCCTTTCCACTGGTTCTGTCTCGTATTACAAATGTTAGTCAGGGAGGAGGAGAGATCGTTGAGAAGCCATTGAACATACCAGAACGCACTGTAGTTGACGAGGGGGCCGGGGAAAATAGAATCACAGAGAGAATCGATACTGGTTTCATTCCATCCTGAGAAATAACTGTAACTATTTTTGAAACATGTCATCACACATCAACGGATGACATAACCTTCCCATCCCATCCATCTCATCCGGATGGATATGTACTATTACATATTCCTACTACAGTAGGTTCAGGTTCTGTTCTACTGTACATGTTGAATAAATGTTTCACAACTATTTTCCAACCTGTTGTCAATAGAATCCGTCTAATAGGATTCCAGTCGGCATCGCAGTTTTCTCATTGACCAGAAATGTTAAATGTGATTTTTGTCTACATCTTTCAATGAGCATAAATCAGTCCATTGAGTTCGAAGTTAAGTTTTCTGGAAAGACTCAACGGCAAATTAAACGCCGTACAGAAAAAATTTCATTAAAAACGCCACTCATCAATTCCTTTATTCACTGGTTCCAGGCGTTGAGTTTAATACTGAGAAATTCTAACTCGACGGCATAACAAGAGATGCCCTTATGGAGGTGTAATATTCAATATGTAATAGTTAAACTAGCGACTTGTTGCTGGGTGCAGTTACGAGGTTCTGGAAGTGAATAGGTAATGTTCCAGTATATTGTAGTAATTGGAGTGCAATGGGTGAGGGGCTATCTGACTTCGTTCCTGGATCATCCAGCTTTAAGGAACCAAGAAGCTAAATTATCTGATTAAAATTACCACATTAAAACTCCTATCTTATAACATTGACATCCGCACGAAATGATTTGTCAATGGAGTTTCACTTACTGCAAAATTAATTAAAAAGGTCCCTGGTGTGAAGTGCAAGTAAAAGGTATATATGTTGATTGGTAATGATGGACAGTGCTTTTGCAAAAACTTTTCCTTCATCTATCGCTTCGCCTGCAGCAAGAATCTTGGTTGTTCCAATTGAACAAACTGACCTTTTTTATTTGTGTAATGACCAATATAGAGTGCCAAAGACGGAACTTTTCTTGAAATAACCAAATATAAATACAGCTACGTAGCAACATTGTCCGTTTCCGCAATTCCTATTGGCATCTTAAAACACAAGAATTAATTGTTTATATATTTATCTTTATTTAGAAAGTTGACAGTAGTATCAAGCGCCTTAAATTTTTTCAGTACATTAAATTTATTTATAATGTTTTTTACTTGTGCCGATGGTGTAGCTTGTTGCATTCTGCTATATAATTATGCAAAAAGAGAAGATGAAGTTATTCCAAGTCAGCATATGGAACTGTTCAATGATGCGAATGATTTCTTTTTCGATTTGGTTAATGTCTTGTTCAATGAAACTACGTGTGAATCTTGAAAGTGAGTACGCTTTGACATGGTTTAGTTTATCATCACCGTTGGTTCGAACTGAGAAGTCCTCCACTTGTATAATGTGCAACCCAAAGACGCTCATATAACTAGGGCCATTTGCAATTGTGCCTAGATAAAATGTCTCTTCAATCTTTTACAACTCTTGAAAAGATATCGTCGAATCTAGTTTTCATTATGTCATCAACTCTTTTTGGTAATAAGCATGGTAGAACACCATTTTTGTGAATGATAAAAAGTTGTGGAATAGTTGTCATCTGATGAAATCCTAATTACACTAACAATTCATCATATAGCATTCTCAATTTGGCATTGCCCTTTACAAGGACGTATGAAGAAGTTGATAGTAGCCTTAAAACGTTTCCATGATCTTCTGACTCCTTCAGTGGAACTACAATGATGTCACGACCAGCTTTCTCAGTCTAAAGTAAGGCTGTATTGACATCCAACTTTCTAATTTTTTAAATATTAGAAGCCGCAGTGGAAGAAAGTATCCTCATTCCAACAGGGCTGCCCACTGAGAAGTCACTTCAAAAATCATTTTTGTGTATCTCTTCGTGCAATGAGGTGTGATGCGGGAATTGGCCTTGAGAGATTGATCATCATCTTGTTTAAGATTATAGAAGACTTGCAATCCGATCACATTTGCACTTTTTGGTGCCATATCAGGTGGTACACCTCCACCTATTATCTTGAAACTGTATTCTTCGTCAATATATGAGAGAATCAGGAGGAAGCTCGGGAACCATTGTGATTTATTTATGACATATGGATGATTACAGAATAATATAAACATATCATGGAGAACTCTTTATGTAACTATTCGAATTGGTTACGTTGGCCGAGAGTACATTATTAACTTGTTTATTACGGTAATGATTAATCATTCCATGTGTTCCAATATAGATATTTGAAACTGTAGTTGGGAATTGATCTCCATTCGATGCTACATTACTGTCACCATCTGATACCTTGTATTGTGACACGAAAACATTTTTATCATCATCTACAATGATATTTATGCACCCATGATGCGGCCGATGACAATACACGTCTTGATACATATATAGTGTGTAATTTTCACTATCATCAAGATTCACGTTTTGTTTGACTTCATGGTTGATGGATGAAACTGTTCCAAGGTAGTATTGTGGTTTAGCGGCGTAAACATGTCCACTGTATCACCAGTTGATTATTTCCCGGGTCATCAGAGAATACGGCAAATAAATTATCATTTTGGTTGATTGAAACCGGATTGGTGCTAAAGCTGTAGTTGATTATTCGTTGATTGAGTTAGCAAATTCTGCGTCTGGCGAAGAAAATCTTGAAATCAACTCTTCAATGTAAACATCAATCCCATCATTGGCTTGACGAATCTTAGCTGGGAATTATTGATCTGGCAAATGCGGGTCTAGTATCTTCAATTTTTTCACATGTGGTTCGTTCACTTGTATGAGGGAAGGTGACAGTGGAAGTATATCTGTCGTATTCGAATACGACTTTTGTAGCAGACCATGTCCCCTTTTTCTAGTTTCCATGTTTGATATAAATTTCAATCAAGCCACTAGCAGATAAATGGACACCAGTTGGAGACTAGGAGCATAACAGCAAAGAAAAATCAAGTTTAGCAGCATTAAAAAGCAGCTAATAATTACAGCTAAACGTAAGTTACGTTGAGCTGTAATTATTTGCTGATGTTCAATCAAATGGGGCAATATAGGAAATATATAGTTATAAACCGGTCTTGTATATCCTTTTTCCATTTCCTATGAAGATAAAGGGTTCGATCCATATAGGTAATTAAAACACCTGACGAGAGGTTGAGAAATTCGTGATTTAGAATCATTTGGATTCACATTGTGAAGTCTACGATATATTATTCTGATAGTGTTTTCTTTAGATTTAAGGATATTTAGGGAGTTAATCCTAGGTTGTATCGCTTTGAAATCCGAAACTGAGTCCGATTAAATCATTTTGAACTCAGTTCAAAGTTTTGTCAGATATATTCAACAACAGGCTAGTAATTGCTGGATGAATCATCGCCAATAATCGCAGCGACCAGAAATGCGCCAGCCACGTCGTTTCAAATGAGAAAATTTCATTCACCATTGACGAATTCTGTAAGACCAAATTAGTTGAGAATCTAGTCGTCACATTCGTGATGTCGATAATGGGCTGATTACCTAAAAAGAAGTGGTCAATACACACTAATTTGTTTAATGAGCTGTTGTGTAAGCTGAGTAAGACATTTCTTGAAGGCTGAGTTTTGGCAGTTGCTATACAATTTGTGTATATTGATATAATAAGTTGAAGTTGAGCTTCTACCTGATCCGTGCAGATATTGTTGCGTTGGAGTGATATCGCCATGTATGAAAATGTAGCGTGGCAAATAACATGTTTTTGAACACGGTTGACGATTTTAAATAAAGTATGAGGCGACGAGTCAACTAGCTTACCAGATAAAGCATGTACTATATCACTTTGAGATGGGGCGCTGAATAAACACAGAGGCAGATATATGTGCATGTCATATTAGATAATTGGAAGTCTGATACGATCATTACTGGGTCCTGGAATAATCATACCAACGTTATCTATCTGCATTATATTGCTCTTTGAAGTTATTTTTCTGCCAAACAACCATTGGGACGATCATGAAAAATCCAAGTAAGGCACAATACATTTAACCTTGATATCCGTATATAATCTAATCGCCATTGAATCCAGTATTGTTAGAATGACCCTAACATGTTCGCCAAACCCATACTGCCAAAATGGTCTATCCATAAAAGCATCTGGTATTGGTTTAATTTCTACATTAAAATTATCTTTTGAAATCATAGACATTATTGAAATAAATGCTATGTGAATTATGGCAATGTAGGGTGCTCCATTGTCGATAATTGGATCAATTTTCGGTCTTTCATCTACTTGTTGAAACCACAATCCATCATATTAATTAGTAGTTAATCGAGATATATTCAATGTTACTCATCGAGACGTACGCTTGTCATTTCCATTTTCCCGATGATCATTCGAATTGAAGTCTCTTCTATTACCATTAATATTTTAACTGTCTCCATAACTGTTATCACCATCATTACTGTAACTACCATTATTACTGTGACTTTTCAATTCACGACTACCGTTTGTTGACCTTTGTCCATTCTTATTATTGTTACATGACACCGGATAGTCAAACGAATTGACAACTCTGGGAGGGATTCCATCTTATTCATGGCCGCTGTTCCAATGCCCATACTTACCACATATGGAGCATTGAAGGTTGTTCTTTCTCATTTGCACACTGTCCCGTGTAGGTTTTATTCTGTAATCCATATATTGACTGTCGCATATATTAGTATTATATGGTATATATGGCCTACCATTATTACTTGAGTAGTTCGGCCTCGTAAAAGCACCATTTGTGGGATGCTCTGAGTCACATTTCCGACCATTATACTTCCTAGTAATTGCCGAGTGAAAATTTACGATCATCGTGTTTCTGTGTTCATCTTTATTCGCCGACTCTGGCTTGTCACACTGGCGTGAGATGGATGCTATAGTATAGTGTTTTACTGTTTTGATGTAGTCTTCTGTAGAAGATGACATGGGGAGAGTACTTTCAGTTGGCGCCGCGGCAGCTAAAATTGAACTTCTTTTAGCAGAATATACGTTAGAATGCGCAAGAAGCACTAAAGCGGCTATACATCCTGATAAAGCCACACTTGATCCGAGAGAATTAAATTTTGCTAGTCGTGAACCAAATTTTCGTTCGAACGCTTTGAAGTGTTCGGTTCTCCCTCTTTCAATATTTAAAAATGAACGCAGTTCTTTAAAAACCAACGATAGTACCGATGGTGGGTTCGTTCTACACACTGTTCCCATAATCAAATCTACTCGTCTTTCAGTAGCAACCTCCTGATATGGGGTATCGTAGCATATACCGGTTGCGCTACCATAGAAATTGGATCGCAGAACTATACCTCGATCATATTTGCTAAGTTCATTTGAGTTGCTATCTGAAAGGTTATTCTGAAATCCAAACCAATGTTGCGCTGACTTGTAGTATTTATTTTGGTGACAAATCCCATCTGTCCATGATACCAATTTCATATCGTTATACCCCATGTGTACTTGGGACGAAGCGGTAGTTTAGAATCCTCCTCTGGAGCCACTACTATTAAAAACGATAGTTAATAATTGAGCTAAGCCGAACTCTCAGCTGGAAAGTGGATGATACTGTAGCTTTTAATATACATATCTTTTTATCGTATCTGTATTTTGAACACGTGGTAGTGTACACAGCGCTGGGCTAGGCGAATCTTAAACTCGCGCCTAGCTTCTGAGACAATTCGCGATGCAGGAACATTTTTAAAGGCAGTGGTGAACATTCAAAGAATTGAAAAACTTTTTCGAATTGATGGAGTCACAAATTGAAGTTCCAAAGTAAGACAGATGACTAGAATATAAGTCAATTGGCTTTTTGCTTACTTTGAGAAACCATAAGTAGTCCCGGTAACTGCACAAATGTATGACGTCTTTATACCTCTATTCTAAAACTAATATGGCTGCATCCACATCCATATATAAATATGATTCCCCCGCACTTGCAGCGATTATGTTTGTATCCAAAAATAACCTACGGTCTGACCACATAATCTGAATCGCCGTAAATATAAAACTGCCAGTTATTCACATGAAAATAAGTTGACAACATATTATCTATAACGCTCATTGTTTATAGCGTCATTTCATTTGTACGGCCTTCTTCGGGAAAATACATGTCAAAAATAAGACCGTCTGATGCCGTAATTGTCTGATATATCAGACAATGGAACCATTTGTGACCTGAACATCAAGAATATTTCAAATGGTTTATACCAGATGGTGTAGTCATCTGAAGTTTTGCTCCATTAATGAAACCAACACAAGAAGCCAAAGGTGCTAAATTTACTTTAATGCCTTTATCATATAAATTAGCCATTTCATGTATTGGCTCTGGTTAAAATGTGCTTAATATATTTCACCAGGTACCCACCAGGGAATCTACACTTTACCGGAAAGTTTTTGATAAAACTGGAGCTCTCATACCGAAAATGTATCTTAGGTCAGTTTATTTCGTCATTGAAACCAAACTTCGTTGTAAAACTCAAGTGGCTGTCACCGAATAGCAACTGTCTCGTCTTCTACTTGATTTATCACAATGTGGTCTTGTACAAACCTAATTTGTTCGCTTTTTCTTCCGATTTATTTTGGTCGGAATTGGAAGTCTATGAGAGATCGTTTCGTAGAAATACATTTATATTAAATGTCGTATTTTTTATTTTCTTTCTTTTCTTTCGGAGTAATTTCATGTCCTTACTAATCGCTTTAGCCTTCCTCTATAAACATAAATCCAACCCGTCGTTATCGCACATGGCGGAAGAAATAAGCACGACGTTTATTTTCCTGATATATTTCCTCC
This sequence comes from Odonthalia washingtoniensis, assembly GCA_032358235.1. NCBI lineage: Eukaryota > Rhodophyta > Florideophyceae > Ceramiales > Rhodomelaceae > Odonthalia > Odonthalia washingtoniensis. The sequence goes on along the minus strand of JAULBU010060360.1, from coordinate 2,672 downwards.
TGCACTTTCTAAGTTAAAATTCCTTTTGACTCATTCTTCTTCTTCTTCAGTCCTTCATAATTGGTTTTTTACATTTTGTCAACTTCTTCCTTCTTGACATGTATATCGCACCTCATAAATTGTGAAGTGCGACAAGCATTTCAAATTGATATAGAAAATCATAATTTATGTCCGCAGGCAGTACTCCAACTTTGGTGCACTACTTTTTCCGTCTATGACATCTGGCGGGGTTACAGTTTTCCCTTCTACCAAACTCCAAAAATAACTTTTCCTTCCTCTTACTTTTCACACCACGTGTTTGTAAAATAAAAGTAAGACAAGAAGAAACTATTTTTTCGAAAGACCTCTGCTGTGTACATATTTCTGTTCTATAAGAAAACGCTGCTGAATAATATTCTAATATCTGATATGTGTTGTGCTATTCATCATTCCGGTTAGTGGTTTAGCTCAGCTAATCAGGGTCGATCTATTAATACTTCCAAAAAAGGGAAAATGTAAAAAAGGGTAACTGTAACCACCCAAATCGAATAATATTACCCCATCATGGCTTTATTTTTTCACTTTTCTCTTTACATGTAGGCGACTGTTGGATGGGATCCTACATGGTAATAAACATGGAAACTTCAAAAACAACTTTTAATTTGTAATTGCAAAAAATCAACATCACGACCTCTCAACATCTTAAACCATCAAAACATAGATTTATATAATTACACCAACATATCAACCACATCCGTTATCTACTAATGAAGAACAAATCTCTTGCTCTCTTTCTATTATACTGTAAAAACACTACCGGATATCCTCCGATGAAATAAAGGTCAAGCTTCACCAAATGTATTTGATCAAGATCAGGAAACAAGTATCCCAACGTCTTCTTTCTATGAAGATGTAGTAGGGGGAGCTACGGCATCCCATTAAATAAAGTCCCTTCATTCCTCCTTGATACAACCAACATCAACTTTGTCAACCGAAGCAACCGAACGACCGAGTTTTGTTTCATCTACAATGACAAACACATTGATCAATGGATCAATATTGATAGCTCGTCAATGTTTTAAGCTTGCTAATATCATCAAAACGAGTATGGAGGGGGATTGGGGGCCATATCCTTCCCATCGGCGTTACTAACACACATCGTCTCCACAATCTCTGCAAGTCCTTTCCACAATAGTTCTTGTGTACTTAGGCAATGTCTAAGTTCAGAAGATCTTCTTCTTGTCCATGATAATAAACTTGTGTCGACCTTCAGTGCAACTCTGAGAAAATTTCTGGTTATATCATTTCTGGGAGTTTCCGTTTGGGTCCCTTCCTTGCTCTGTGCCAACTTCTTCATGAGCTCTTCGTTCAGTTTTAGAATAGCATTATTTTCTGTTCGCAGCTTCACATTTTCGGCTTCAAGCGTATGGTTTTTCGTTACCATAACTTTCCGCCCAGTGTATAATTAATTGTAATATATTTGCTGAACCATATGTTACTTCTATCTTACTTCTATTCAGTTTTACCACAACATCATCCAGATCAGCTGTAGCTCTACTTATCTGTCTCCTCAATACAACAAGCTTTCTGTCCGCTGATGTACTAAATTGTGCTCCAGATCCACCGTCAATAGTCGCTGTAGTTCTCTGGGAAGACTATTGCAACAACATTCATTGTCGGACTCCGTTGTCTCCATATATCATTAGAAGAAGAAAGTTGCATGTTATTTCGATTATGGGAACAATTGAGTGATGGTCGTAAGGTCCCATTGGTGAAGTCTGTTCCTATATTTTCTCGATGTCTTCATCCGCTTCCCTTTCCTGGGAGTCTTCCCCTGAACCGATAGACCTCCGTTTCTTGTTCCATGCTCTGTTTTTCTCAGTCGCCTTCCCCAACACGGAGTGTTCTTCCAATGCCAGTGCTTGGTGAAATTTCTTCATCTTGTGATAGTCCTTGAAACATCCCTCACGAACGACTTTTCCTACCACGGCTTCCCATTCATATTCTTATCAATTTTTGGAGAACAGAGTATTTGTTAGATGTTGCTGTTGATGACGAGACCAGTTGAATAAACGGCAACACAGTGATTGATTGTGTTTTTAGCAAGATACCAAATGTCTCCAAATGATGCAGTTCGGTGCATGCATTACCGTTCACAACACGAGGATAAACATCCATTTTCAATTACAGGAATATATCAAGGAGCAATACAATCCCTATTTTTCAAAATTGCGCATTCCAATTATATATGTCATTTTCCATGCTGTGACGCATCCACATGGATGGACTTAAAATTCAACTTTTTTAATTTTCGTTTCAAACTGGGTATTCATAACATGACTCTCTATTTATTTTACTATTACGTAATTTCATCTCAATCACATCAATCCAAATGCAATTATGTTACCAATTCTCTTTCTTTCTCCATTCATCTTTACCGGAAGCATAATTTCTAATTACAATTACATTACTAAGCTAGTAGCTCTCCCTTATTTCACTGCACTTAATAAATTATGTCACAATGCTATTGTGTACTACAAGCTAGTGCGTGTAGTAACCATAAAACCATGTACTGCTGCTACTACTACTACTACTACTACATTTAATATGCACTACGACTACTACTACTACTACTACTACTACTACTACTACTACTACTACTACTACTACTACTACTACTACTACTACTACTA